>QTSX02006527.1:0-231332 GCA_014839935.2 Entomophthora muscae | reverse complement strand
CATTCACAAGAGTTGAGTATACTGTGAAACTACTGTCTTCTGGACGTCTTTTTGCCCGCGTTCACCCCAAATTTCTCCGCAAATATCAACTACCTGTGTCCAATCTTGAGGGGGGAGATGTCGTAAATTGTGCAATTAATGCTATTTTGATCTGGCCTTTGAATATTGATAGTTGCAAAGATTTGACTGGTTTTACCTTCAAGTTTGGAAATTCCTTGCCTTCTGCAAATGGGTTTGGTTCAATATCCACCCACTCCAGATTATTGTACCTGTCTGTGATTGATCCTGGTATGACCTCATCCCAACGTGACCCCCTCAGCCACTCTGTCTTTCTATTGAGTGATCACTGTCCCATGTCTACTCTTTTCAAGTAGAATCATTACTCCTAATAAAGACAAGTTTATCCACATTTGTGTTGGCTTTAATAATCTTCAAGATTTTTCCTGTCATTTTTGCCAAAAAGACTTTTACATCTTGTTTTCCAGGAAATTAAGGTATGTGCCCTTAATTTTGCCCTGAAGGCTAACCCAAGGCTAGCTTCATACCTCAAATCTTTTATTATAAAGATTTCCTGCTGTGTCCTCCAGGATGTTGTTCCCTGGAGCCAAACACAACAGCACTGTTCATTTCACAGAGTACCCATTAAAGCCTGAGTATAAAGACTATACCCAAAAAGGTCCATGAACTATATAACTTGACCCACGTAAAATCTGCAGTTAGATAAAACCAAAAAGATCCCTGGATCCTAACCAAGTACAAACTGTTTAGAGACAAGTACAACTTCTTGAATGCATATAAGCTCAATATGGAGCTGCCTGTAACCCCCAAGCCAATGCCTGCCTCCTTGCCTGCCCTCCTGTTGCAACTGTGCTGTTTTAGCAGAGTTACAAGGGGGAATATTTAGAGCCTAGATAATAATCTTTATTGGGAGATAGTTATTATATAGCTATTGTGAGTCATGGATAACATGAACTTGATTGTGTTGGTCACATAGTTGGATGACAGAAGGGATGGTTTAATCCTGGTAATGATTAAAGCGCTAAATCAAGGTATCCATCATAAGGGATCATTATCTGTTTATTTTGTTAGATTTGTAATTTTGAGTTGACTTCCTAGTTTATCTACAGGTCACTGGGAAGTCATATTACGGGTCACAAACCTGCTTAGTTGGAATCTTGTTGGCAGGTTGAGCCTGCTGTTTTGACACCCCCAGCTGAAGATTGACCTCCCCTGGGAGCAGGTCATCAGGGAGGTTGCCAGGAGCCTGGGTGCTGTACTGAACTAGCTGTTGTTTGGTTGCTGGTAGGATGATTTCTTGTTGTTTTTGTTGTGCCTTACAGGGTCTTAGTCAGCTGTGGTTAGAACTTTGTCTTACTTGCATTTGTTGAGTCCTTGTACTAGGTAAATGTTGTTTTTGTTTACCTTTAAGCTTTTAGTAGGATCCACTTTCTTGGGTTGTAACTTGCTCTTTTCTGTGTTCATTACCCAGACTTCATTGCCAACTTTGTGTCTATTTGGATGAGGGAAAATGTGTTCTGTAGTTGTTTCTCTTCTTTTTCTAACTGATTGCTGTTGGCATGCCTCATTTGAGGTGCTGAACAGGAGGGGACTTTGCTGAATTCCCAGCTTTGGTCCCAATAGAGGTTAGATAATATTGGGTTGTTTGTCATAAAAAAGCTCAAAAGGGCTCTTCCCAGTGGATCTGTTCACACAAGTTTAGCACACAAGGAGTGCAGTTGATAGCTGCTTATGTCATTCCTCAGGTCTTCTGGCAGTGAGCTTGACAAGGGCCTGCAATAAGATGCTGTTTAGCTGCTCAACCTGTCCATTAGCCTGAGGGTGGTAAGGTGTTGTCACAGTGTGCTTGCCCCCATTCTTGGTGAGGTATACATTGATGTCTTCAGAGGTCAATTCTTTGCCTCTGTTGATTATCAGGAGTTCTGGCTTTCTGAACTTGCTGATGATTTCTTTCTCTATAAATTGCTGCACGTTGTTACCAGTATGTGTCTTTACTGCTTATGCCACTAACCATTGTGTAGAAAAGTCTATTGCAGTGATGATGTATTTATTTTCATTATGTTTTCCTGACATGGGGTCTACAATGTCTAGGGCCCACACCTTGAAGGGTAGTTGCATCTAGATAGGTAGTACAAACTTTGGTGGGGTTTTGCTTTTTGAAAATTTCTCACATACTTTGCATTGGTCCAATACTTTCTGAATGTCCTGGCACAGGGTTGGCCACCATGCTT
This sequence comes from Entomophthora muscae, assembly GCA_014839935.2. Classification (NCBI taxonomy): domain Eukaryota; kingdom Fungi; phylum Entomophthoromycota; class Entomophthoromycetes; order Entomophthorales; family Entomophthoraceae; genus Entomophthora; species Entomophthora muscae. The sequence goes on along the minus strand of QTSX02006527.1, from coordinate 229,083 downwards.
TGTGTTTAAGGAACTTGTAGAGGTTGCAAGTTTTTGTGTGCCCTATCTCTCTATGGTAACGTAGGATGGTGTCAACTTGCTGATGTGTGGGGATGTTAGGAATGGTGGTCCCATTAGACATTTTTCAATGTAAGGTTCCATAAACGTCTGTAAATAAGTGCTTGCTCTTAATAACTGTTTTTTATGTCTGTGGTGACATGGGGGAAACCTTTGTCCTTTGTCCAAAGTACCAAGAGGGGCCAGTCCAGGTCAAGCCCATTCTCTCCTCTTGTGGCTCAGACATACAGGCGCAAGAGTGTGTCTGCCATGGCGAGCTCTGGACCAGGCTTGTACTTTATGAGAATATTGAATCTCTCCAAGAGTTCCATCCAGTGGGCTTGACAACAGGATAGATTTGCTTGGGCTTAAAATATATGATTGACTTGTGGTTGGTCAACACATTAAATTATTCCTGTTGTTCTAGGTAACAACGCCTTTTTACTAGGCAGTGTACAATGGCCAACAACTCCTTGTTGTGGATATGGTATTGACACTTGTCATCTTTCAGTTTTTGTGATTTGTAAGCTACAGGCAGGAAGTCACCATCATTGTTTTTGATTTGTAGTACTCCCCCAATGGATGTGTCTGTGGTGCCTGTTTCCATTTGGTACTCTCCATTGTGTTTGGGGGTATTGCAGGATAGGTGCTGTTGTGAGCTTCTTTTTGAGGCTTCAAAAGCAGAGGTCATTTTGGGGGGTCCATAAAAACTTGGATTTGGCGCCAGTTATGGCAGATAGGGGTGCTTTCAAGACATTACAGTCAGGTATGAAGCGCCGTACATAGGCCACCATTCCCAGAAATGTGCGGAGTTCTGACTTGTCTTTTGGTGATGACATTTTACATATGGCCTGGATTTTCTGTTTGTCATGATTGGTACCATCTTTTGAGATAATATGCCCCAAGAAAGGTAATTGCTTGCAGAAGAACTGAAATTTAGAGGATTTGGCCAGCAGCTTATGTTGTGCCAGGGTGGCAAAGGCTGCCGCTGAATCCCTATGGTGTTTTTCTACTGAAGGGCTGTATACAATGATGTTGTCTAGATATACCCGTGAATGTTTGCCTATGTGGGGTGCAAAAACCTCATTCATAAAGGTAAAAAAGTTGATGGTGTGTTTGTCATCCCAAAGTTAAACACAACACACTCATATGACCCATATTTGGTGCATAAGTCTGTCTTGGGTATTTTTTCCCCCTTAATACAAATTTGATTGTAGCCTGCTGTCAGGTCAATCTTGGAGAAGAAATTTTCTCTGCAAAAGCATCAAAGAGGTTGTCAATAAGTGGAAGTGGGTAAAAATTTTTGATGGTAACTTTGTTTAGGGCTTAATAATCAGTTACAAGCTGGGGGGTTCCATCTGTCTTTGCTACAAAGAATACAGCGGCACCAAAGGGAGACTGTGAGGGGCAGATAAATCCTTTCTCTAGTGCCTCATTGAGGTAAGCGCACAGTGTGTTGTCTCATTTAGAGTAAGACAGTAGTTGGGCAAAGCCTTAGGTACTTCTCCCTTGAGTTGGATGGAGTGCTATATATGTTTCTCTGGTGGCAAACCTGGTAGAGCCTCTTTGAATATTTATGGATGGCGGGCTACAATTTCCTTATCTTGAGGTGTGGTGGTACCCTGATGGTTCTTGAAGTGTATGATCTTGTACTACAGGAGTCCCAGTCAACAGCTTTGAGATTCCCCTTATCTTTGAGAGTTACTGTGATATGTACAAATATGTGGTCACATAGAAGCTGGTCCACTGAGTCAGGGTAGATCTGGTGATTGACACCTTAACGCTTGATGGTCAGTACTGAGGTCACCCAGTCTACATGGGGGTTGTTCTTTTGTAATCAGTCCAGTCCTAGTACAATGTTAAACTTGGGAAAGTCAATGACAGGATCTTGAATAGTAGAGTGCAGGTTCTCTAGCATGACAGAGAAGGGGGCAGTTTCCTGTGTCACGGCAATGTGATGTTCATCAGCTAAAACCACATTTCTAATCCGCAAAGGATTAGTGGCTAGCTTGAACTTATCTACAAAGCTGCTGTTGACTAGGGTTTGATCCGCGCTCAAGTCCAGGAGTGCTGAGCCTGTGTAACTACAAAAACAGAAAGGATAGGACATTAGTTTATTGGGATGTCTGGTAATGGTGTACAGTACCGGGTCTTCTGAGAGCACCTGGATTGTTGGGCATTGGTCCACGTCCTTGGGTTGGTACCCATCATTGGGCAAGTCATGAGTTACGTGGGGAGAGCTTGCCTTGCTTAGTGCTCTCCCCAGGCTTTTCCTTGTCTTGGTTGCCTTGTGTGGCGGTGACACAGAAATGGGTCTGGTTTGACTAGCCATTGTTTCTATTCCCATGTCTATTTGAGCTTGTGGGTTTATAGTTTGCATTGTTGTTGTTTCCAGGGGGTGGTCAATCAGAAGGCCAAGATGGGTGAGAATCTTTGGGCTGCTCTCCATTTCCAGTTTCCGCCTTGTGGAGAGCGTTAGATGTCTGTTCTTCTTTCTTTGCCTTGCGGTACAGACTCTGTAAGTTGGTCACTTGGTCCAGGTTTATGTGTCTCATTACATGCAGCTTGAGGGCGTCATAGTACATGAGATGTGTGGCTGGGGTGTCAAAGGCCATGTTGGAGGGTGCACAAAGGTGGAGTTCCTTGTAGGCGCAGGTGAGTTCCTTTACAGTGCCTGTCTGGGTCAGGTTCTTTACTTGGCAAATGATCATGAGCGCTGTATCCTTGAGCATGAATCTTGCCAGGAAGTCTTGCTTAAAGGTAACCCAGTTTTGTTGGTGTGCTCTTTGTGCCACTTGTTGCACCAGGTGCCAGAGTCATGGGTCAGGCAAATGGAAATTTCTGCAATCCAAAATTGCTGTGGGCATTACATCTGGGCCAGCTTGCTCTGGGCGGACTGGATCCATGCGGCAGTGTTGTCGTTGTTGACCCCGGCAAAAGGTTCCAAGGCAGCGCTTCATAGTCTTTGGGCTACGTAGTCGGGCATGGTGTTTTTGTTAGTTGGTTGCAGAACAGAGGAGGGAGCCTGAAAGAGCCCTTGTGTGGACATGGCGTTGAAGGCAGGTAGTGGGATCACCATGTTCTGGTACAGGACAAAGCCATCAGGTATCTTGGTACCAGGTGTATATGGCATCCAGTCTATTGGGAGACCAGACATAATTCTGTCATAAATTTGTTGACCGCGGCAGGTACAGGCAACAGGTAGAATTTTAAAAAAAAGGTAGGATGGTGAACCTACCTGTGCTAATAATGTTATAAATGTGCTGTTTTAGTAGATTTACAAGGGGTGAATATTTAGAAACTAGATATAATCTTTATTAGGAGATAGTTATTATATAGCTAATGTGAGTCATGGATAACAGAAACATGATTGTGTGATCACATGGTTGAATGGCAGAGGGGGTGGCTTGATCCTGGTAATGAGTCAAGTGCCAAATTGAGGTATCCATCATAAGGGATATCTTCTGTTTGTGTTGTTGGATTTGGAAATTTGAGTTGACTTCCTTGTTTGGCTACGGGTCACTGGGAAGTTGGATTGCAAATCAGAACCCCGCTTAGTTGGAAACTTGTTGGTGGGGCAAGCCTGCTGTTTTGATACTCCCAACTGACCACACAAGAAAGTTGCTCATGATTGTGTTCATCACCCTCACTGGGGTGCTTGTCACAATAATCCTGGCCACCAGCCTGTGGTCCTGGGTGGGGAAGTCCATGTTATACCTTATAAAGTTTTCCCTGATCTTGTGGTGGGCCCTGCCCTCTAAACCCGTGGCCTGTATGTTCCCTGAAATCAACAAGCTGACCGCCCAAGGTTGGATCCCTGACAAAAGTGATATTTAAAAAAGGCATAGATAATCCCTTGCTCTTACTGGAAGAGAAATCTTGACAAAAAAGTTCAAAGGTTTCCCCAGATTTTTTGGGCTTGATGAAGGGTATTGCTACAGATTTTTGTAGTAAACTCTTGTAAAATTCCGATTATCTGAATTTTGGAGCCAGCTAAGCTCATAGCAAACCTCCAGCTGCATTTTAGAAGCCTGGTTATTCTTAAAAAACCATTTAACCTCATTATCAAATATATTAGTCCATGAGTTACATGAAGCAACTCCATAGTCCCAGATCATAACTGTGATATCAATAGCTTTATGGAGAGCTTTTTTTCTATAGAAATGATAGCTTCACTGTGGGGTTTCTGTCCACCAGTCCCCAAGGTGTTTCCTGGGTCATAGCCAGGGACCAGCTGGAAGGGGTTGACATTCTCTAGTAAGGGAAATGTATCTCAGAAATATGTATAGGGGTCAAATGGGCTTTTATTCACTCTCAGAAGGAAGATCCCCTTAGAAACCTTCTGGTATATGGCCTGGAGGTCAGGGAAATAATATGGGTTTGCTAAAACTTGTAGTCCTCTAACAATATCTTGGACTCATTGTACTTGGTCTTGGACTCCTGCACCTTAGTCTTGGACTTCTGCTCCTTAAACTTGGACTCCTGCATCACACTTAGGATCCAGCTCCTTATTTCAAGCTCCAGCTCCTTAATCTTGGGTTTCAGCTCTCTTTATAGCTCTATTGACCTTGTTACTCCACTTTTATAAGTACAACCAAGCTCCTGCTGTCAATCAAAAGGCTTCCAAAACCTCTTGGCAGAAACTCAAAAGACCCAGAAAAGACTACATAAAAGACCCAGAAAGACCCTGTAACTTTCCAGCTAGATTCCTTCTTATAGTGTCCTTTCCCTAACAGTTACGCCTTCAAAACAGCTTTCTTAAAAATCTTAAACCATTGCCACTCACTTTTTTCTATAATAACTTAAGCTTACATACTTAATTTCCCAAAAGCTTAAAGTATCAATTCACTGTTTTCTTGCTCATTCTTTAAGCTTTTGGCTTCCAACCAATCATATTCATCAGGAAATCTTTCATAACTCAACCAATGAATGCAGAGCATAAAAATAGACCATTTCTGAAGTTCCACCAGAATCCAACTAGTAAATCAATTTCCACTGCTCATTTTGCTCAAATTGACAACTCTTTGTACACCAAAACGTTAACCAATCCATTATTCTGGCACCATTCTACTCAATAAGCTTCCAATAAATCTACAGTTCAAACACTCTAACTTGTTCCTTCTTTTCTTCTCCTTTTATATGATAATTAATTACATCTTTATATCATATCTTTTGGTAGCATTAATTAATTTTTTTACTGCTTTTTTCTTATAAACATCTACACTTCCAAGATCCAAAACAACCATCCTGGCTCCTGTATCCTCAGCTCTGGTGTTTTTCTAAGTCATCTTCTAGCTCTGTAGCTAGTCCTGCACTATCATCTTCTGTTCCTTCAACCAGTTCTTCAACCACATCTTCCAGACCTTCAACTTAACTGGAAATCAGTCCAGCTCAGTCAACAAACAGCATATTACAGGCTCCAAAAAGCTCATTCCAGTCTCCAAGTAGCTCACTTCATCCATCAGACCTACAGCTACTCCTGAATACTGATCTTTTAATACTCTGGCTGCTCTTGCACCATGATCAGCTAATCCTCCACCTGATCTTTGAGTTCTTTAGCTTATCCTCACTTTGAACCACCTTGGTTCCAACTGCACAATGAACCATCTTGGTTCCAAACTTCAACATGAATCAACAGTCCCTCAACTAGTCTTCAATGTGATCATACAGTCCTTCTTAATAGTCTTCTCTGCTGATTCCAAGCTATGAACCACCTTGGTTCTTTATCTCAGTCCCTGTTACCAGAACCTGTAGACCCAGGAATGAGTCTACATTGAACTGGTGTTTTACTGGTCCCTTTCAAGTGGCAATCTAATTAGGCCATCCACTTAGGCCATCCAATCATAGATCAATAAAATCTATGCCATTGTTTTTACTCACCCAGGTGATTAAGTCTGGGCTTTCAGTTGCAAAGTAATCAGCTTTACTTCTCAGAGGCCTGATCACACCAAGTTCTGAAGCTACCTCCTCAAGCAACCGCCTTGATGACACCCCTGAGCATATCTATGCCCTCCAATACTCACTTTGGCTCTTCCCAAAGCTCCCATAGGGACATAAACAAGGACACCCTACCAGTCTGTTAGGTAGGATGCTTGCTCACAGACCTCCTGTAAGTGTATCAGGGAACATAGAGCCTTCAGAGATTTTCCTCTCCCTGGAAACCCGCGCTACCCACCAGGGGTTCAAAACTCATAGCCCTTGTAGACAAGTCCCCTTATTATGATAGCATACACTTCTACCCTGGCAGCCCATGTTACCTGCCAGGGTTTAAACATCTTCCAGCCTGAGAAGTACACACTACCAATCAGGATGAATCACTCTCCACCCTAAGCAGCTAAAGTTCCCTGCTGAACTATCTCATTCCTCACCCCTAGCAGCCACAGTTCCCTACTGGGTGAGGGCCTCTAGCCCACAGCAGCCAATATCTCCTTCCAGGTGGGGACAAAATTAACCTCTAGTAGTCTTTTTCACCTACTAGCCAGGCTTTATCTTCCCTAGTAGTCATCATTCCCTACTAGGCCTCTACCTTCAACAAACAACTAAATTTTTACTTGGCTAACATTAGCACCACCTACAACCCACCAAACATGTGAACCATCACATTCACCCTTTTATTCATCAATATAATTGGCTATATTAATAGAACCAGTTGTGCCTTTTTTATTACTAGGCAGGGCCTTGATACTCTCTTGAAAGATATTAAAATCTCTTGTATAATTTTTTTATTGCCCCAGGAAGTATAAATTAGAAAAATGGAAGCACAGTGCTTCAAGAAGGGAATTTATATCCAATAACTGATAAAAGAGTTGTGGCATAGATAAAATTAATATCCCATAACAAGGTTTCTGAGTATCTTATTTGATCTAATATAATTATTCAGCATAGTATATTCCTAGCTTTCTATGTAGGCCCATAATTATTTAAAAGGAATAGCTTGTCATTGTTGAACATCATAAGCTCCTATTTCAAGACTAAATCATTTTGTACCATGAAACTTTTATTTATGAGGAATACTTTAATGTGCCTGTTACATATGTACTTTAATAACTGTTCACATTAAGAGATGAGCTTCAGATTCTCATTGCTAAGATGTCTGATGTCTTTTACAACTATTTGAGAAGCCTTAATATCCTTGAACACTGAAAAAATATGGTATATGTGCCATTTTAGAAGCTTTTTAAGCATACTGATGGGAGGGTTGGGCAATCTCCAGAATTAACTCATACAGAATGGAACATCCTCCATGTCAACAATTCTCAAAAATATTTTTCTTATTTTCAATATTAAAGATTATTTTTTTCTTGATTAAATAATTGCCACTGATAATAGAAGCAATGTTTGATTTTTATTTTGAGCTTTTAATTGAAATTATAAGAGATAAAGCAAAAACAATTTTTGAGTTTTTGACATGGAGGATGTTCCATTCTGTATGAGTTAATTCTGGAGGTTGCCAAGGGTTTTAATTAGGTTCACGTTTTTCACAGGTGACTTTAGCCTACCCTTCAGTTTTTATTTGGGCAGAGAATCTTCAATTCTAAAATAAAATTTTATTGCTCTCTATAGCTCTTCTATATTTGTTACAATTCAAAGTATAGCCATTGATGACTATACTTACACTTTCTTTTACATACATTAGAAAAAATCTAAAGGAAGCTCTTTAGGCAATCAGGCTCATCTGTGACATTTCAGACTTTTTTACCTTTAGAGGATCTCATGGATAAATTTTTGCTTGATGATAATCAGATAATTGGTACAACACACCATTTTGAAAACGGTATCTCAAAAAATGCTATCTCAAAATATGCCATCTTTTTTTAGCTATCTCAATTTTATAGTAAAAACAACATTTTGATTTACGACATTACAAGAAAAACAGGGTTTAAAATTTTAGATTTTTGAACTCCAAAAAAACCCAAAAAAGTTTTCCCAAAAAAAAATAATTTTTAAAAAATATTTCTAGCCTTAAAAAAGCCTCAGGATCTCAAATCTGCAATAAAAAATGGGGACACTTAAAGCAATAAGGCTGTGTAAAGCCTAAAAGTCAAAATATTCACAGAACCAACCATTTTCTTATATTATAACTATGATCTATACTTTAAAATAAGCAGATATTAGTACTAAATACTAAGTAAAATTAAAATAATTATAAAAGTAAAGGAAAGAAGAGAGAAGATAGAGTGGTGTTTATTGGAAAATGGCTTAAACATTAGTAGAAAGAGCAACTGAGATAGCTTGGAGATGCTCAAGCTTTCTATCCTTAGGATAGTATACAAGAACAACCTTGCTGATCTCTGAGTACCTTTTAACTGCCTTTGTCTGCTTAGGGGGTCGCCCTTAGTCTTCATGCTGGTCTTGAAGAGGCAGGCACAGATGGCCTACTGTGTTTTTGGATGCACCATTATCTTGTTGAATTTGGGCTTTTGAACCCTGATCCTTGTAGAAAACTGGCTATGCCCCCCTTCAAGGGAAGAGGTGGCCTTGATGAGACCGTCTTTGACCTGCTTATAGCAGTTCAACTGGATTGAGTCACTACCTTTTCTGATGCAGCGTGCTCCCTGAAAAATACCAACCCATTGAGTTTCAAAATACTCAATAAAAGGCGCAAAAGCTGCCTGGTTGACTATGATATATGGGTAACAGAGGAGGGCATCGTAAAAGGCATTGGTCTCCTCCTTTCTCACAAGGACAAGGGCAGCAAAGCAGTTAAACACGTCCTTGGCTTCTTTAGTGCCTTCAGAGTTGATCAGCTCATGAAGATCAGAGCACTTTTTGGAGGCAGCGGCAGAGTGCCTGCTGGAAGTGAAAGTAGCATCCCTGGGGGGGAGCTCTTAAAGACTCTAAAAAAAGCATTTGCTTAAGCTTGTTCAAAATCCACTACCATATATTTGTGGTAGGGAAAGCTTTCTAGCTGCTTACTAGTTGGGGTGGCTTCCTCTTTCTGTGGCAGGGCCTTTTTCTTGTGCCCTATAGTTTCTTTTGGCTCCTATTCAATGGTTGGGAGGAACTCATCCAACTTGGCCTTTAAAATTGTAAGAGCATGGACATAAGTTCCCTGCTTCTTGTTGGGAAGGAAGTAGAAGACCAGGGGAAGAGCTAGATTTCCCACCTTCCTGTGAATGTTCCAAAGCTGGCTAAATAGCTTTGGGCAGGTGGAGAAAGTTCCATCTCCAAGCCAGGTCTTGCAGTTGAGAAGGTTGCAGAGATCCTGGGAGGTAGCAAAGCAAATGATTTGTTCATGGACATGTTGGCTGTCATGTGGAGGAGGAATCTCTCTTAATGCTGTGAAAGCTTCTGCTCCTCAGTTAGAATCAACTGATTTATTGATGTAGCACTGACGCCTTCAGTGCTCAGAGCATACCTCTGATTGGTGAGGTATCTCTGCAATTTAGTGGTGCCACCAACAGCAGCAAGTTGGGGGTCATTGACATTTAGAAGGGCATCTTTCACTACCTCAGTGGAAGTTTAATTCCTGGTGATTGGGATAACCTGGCAAAGAAACCAGCGTATCAGTTTATATCAAGGATCAAAAGGCTTGGCACAGTCATACCCAATAGTCAGGGCTTTAAACCAAGTGAACTCATAGGTGGTAAGTCTATCTGGACATCCAATATTATCACATTTGAAGTGATGTTGACAGATAGGCTTCTTCTTGTTGTTACAGCTGAAGCTGTAGCCCTTGTGGACAAAGCCAGCACCCCCTTTCTTAGTCATAATTGGATAGCTGATAGGATATGTTGTTGGCACAGAAAAGGTGCCATTTTGGTTGCATATATTGTGCACAGTGTTAAGATCCCAGAGCTCAAATAGCTCATCAACAAGAGCACCAGGATTAGGTTCTTGCTCCTCTTCCTCTTCAGGCTCTGAGTTGGGATCAGAGTGGCAGTTGAAGCTGAATAATTTCTCTTGGGGGTCTGAAAGGTAGTAAACAAATAGATAGTGAGGAGGGGTAGAAATTTTTTCTCTGGTTCAGGTGATGGAGTTGGGGTCTTGGGGGGAGCTTTGGTCTTAGAAGGCTGCTTCTTTGGAGTAGTCTTGGCTTTTTGGCCTTGGGAGGAGTGACCTTATACTTGGTGGCCTTGAACGCAGCTTTATTGATTAACTTGGGAGGCATCTAAAAGTGAATTAGTATCAAAATATGAGCAATTTGGGGGTTTTTTAAAGGAAAAAATGAGAATGTTTTAAATATAAAAATAGTCAACATTTTTACATATTCTTATAGAAAAAGTCTTGAAATATATAATATCAAAATTCCAATGTTTGTTGTGTAAAAATAAAAAATTTATTAGTAACACAAGTAGGCAAAACTTTGAGTTTTGACTAAAACTTGCAGTCAAATGGTGTTTTTGAAGTGACGTAAGTGAGGTGCTGTAACTCAAAAACATAGTGTTTTTGACCATTTTTTATATTAAATTAACAAATTTTCAGTGGGGCTAACTCAACCAGGCCAAAGGGTAAAGCTTAAATTTCACAAAAACTAGCTTATACAACTGGGGTTAAAAATACCCAGTTGTTTAGAGGAGGCTAAAAAATTATATCTGCAAAGTTTCAGGCAATTTCTTATATTTTTTATTAGTATTGTTTTTGACGTGAATCAGTACTTTTGAAAAGTAGAAAGCAAGAATTGCAGTGGGGGAATCAATATAGTGTAGCCTTGCGTCATATGTGATTTCCCCTTATTTTCTCCTAGCCATTGGTTGCATCAAATCTATTGGGTGATATGAAACTCAGTGGAATTTGAAGCAACGTAAATCAAAATGGCATAATCACCCCCTTCCATATTAAAATTACTATTAAAATAATTAATTAAGAGATCCCTTATCAATTTATCTATGTATAATAAAGGTATAAATTACATATAACAATACTGGTTTTTTTACCCAGCAATGACAATCACTAGTAGGAATATCATACTGGTGTTATTTTAGGTTGTTCTTAGTATAAGTGTCTTGTATTAATACTATAGGAACATCTTCTGGAACTATACAACAGGCTTTATTTTAGCTTGGTAATAAGCTTATTTTAGTTAAAGATAAATAGTGTGATTCAAAATGACAGTAAGTTGAGATGGCGTAAACACGCCCCACACTAAGTGATTTCATATGTAAATAAAGTTAGAAAAATAAGATTTAATTAATCTGATTTGAAGTGACAAAATTGAGATGGCGTAAATTTGAGATGCCACATTATAAAATTATATGTAAGTTTTAACTATTTTATAGAAAAATTATTTTTTTGTGATTCAAAATCACTAACGCAAAAAATACCATCTCAAATTAAATTCAAGATGGCGTAATTTGAAGTGCTGTTTTTAAAATGGCGTGCCCTACCCAGATAATTAATCAGAAGGATCTTCTATATTGAAGATTGAGTAAAAGGATAGAAGTGTAGGCTCATTAGATGGTAAAGATCAATTTTTTGGAAAGTATTCAGTGGTCTGCTTAGATTGGGATGATCTTTTATTCTTGGTTAATGGCTGGTCTTCTGGGTTCTTGAGTATACTTTTCTTCTTTTCTTGCTTATAAAAATCTCATCTTCTTCAGATTTATAGCAACTTGGATAATACAAGTGATCAGTAGATGTCTATTCTATTTTGTCTTCTTCTTTTTGAAAGAAGCTTTGCCTATATTTTTATTTAAAAGTGAAGCTTGATCCTAAATAGTGGTGTTATATGCCTTCTTGGTTGTTTTATGGTTCTTTTCAGACTGCTTAAATGTGTTATGACCAAGATTACCCCCCACACACACCCACTAATGTATTTCACAATGTTGCAACTAAACCAATGAGAATTCAGTATTTGAATTGAGGAAGACAACAGTCTAATAGAAAGGACAGGAATGATAAGAACAAGGTATTGTTTATTATAGAATGCTGTAGTTAATATACTATATGTAGAAAGCCACCAGGCCACAAGGGGGTGACATGTTCCATGTAAGGTTTGAAGCCAAGGAATAACTTGTTCAGGATCAGCAGGTCAAATTGGTAGTGCTCCTAATTAGGAGAAAGTGCCCGCAGTTTGACATTGCCATCAGACTGGTTCATGTTGTTAGACATGTTAAGGGGCAACTCATCAAGTGTCCCCTGTGTATTGTAAGATATGTTGACAGGCAAGTCTGGGAACTTGGTTGCAACAACAATACACAGGGGGCACTTAATGAGTTGCCTTTGATGTGACAAAAATTATAAGTCAATCTGATCACAATACCAAATTTCAGCCACTATCTCCCAATTAGGAGCACTGCCAATTTGACCTGCTGATCTCTTGCTCAATCTATTCTCATCCCAAACCTTATTTTGAACCTACCACTGTGCCACCCCCTGGTGGAACTGTGGCTTTGCAATATGATATATTAATTATGATATTTTTTAATAAACAATATCATATTCCTATTTCTGCCCTTTCTATTTGGACTGTTATCTTCCCTGATATAAATACTGAACTATTATTGGCTCAGTTGCAACAGTGATATCAGTGATAGGTTTGATTAAAAACCTATTTATAAGAAAATTCCCCCTAAGAAAGGACAGAGTGCTGGCTATATGGCTATATCTCACCAAGAAGTCTTCCTCCCCATCCCTGATGGGGACATCCCCAAAGGTCATGTCACATATCAGGATCAGTTAGTTCTCACCAGTGTTCACAACCAACTCCGCCTAGAACAGCATGACATTGGTGTCATACCACCCCAGTCAGATCTGTCTCAGCGCATTCTGAACCTACAACTGGAATCCTTCATGTGTGATGTGAAGGGGGCCAACATAGTCAGTTGGCTGCACTTCACATAAAACTGCCTCCACATTTATCAAGTACCTGAGCCCATGTGGATTTCTTCCACGTCAGGCCGCCTCATGGGGCCTGCCACTATATGGTTTACTAACTGGGCTGTTCAAGAACATGAGGTCACATGGGCAGTCTTCAGAGACTCCGCCAAGTCCTGCTACAGCAAATCTTTTCATCCATCATATTGAGAACCCCCTGCTTGCAATCAAACAAACATGTAATGTTGCTGAGTACCTTGTTACTTGGCAACAAGCACTTGCTGCTGCCCCATAAGCCATCACCAACGGAAACGCTATGCTCCTCACCCTATCATCAATGTGGTAAACCCCTATATATGTAAACAGCTACCTGTAGGCACTGTAATTTCATTGATCATTGCCACAAGGCCATTTTAGAAGCAAAAACCCCAGTCACAATGGGCTTCTACAGATCCAATGATGCACCTCAACCTTGCCCTGCACCTGGCAGTGCCCACAATCAAGTAGGTTGCCGTCAGCCCTGCCAACAGGAAAATGGGGTTAAGCGTCCCTGCAAGGGGAAAATTCAGTTAGCACAAATTGAGGACCAGGTAAAAGCCTGGTGGTTGTAGTTATAAGAGATTCTACAACCCCACTTGACCCTCACTCTCAATCCCTCCTAGAAAAGAATCCCTATGATTAAAATGTGCATGAGGTGGAAATATTAGATGTATTCCAAGTACACAGTGATAACCCTGTCCTCCAAGCCAGTTATTTCTCAACTAAAATCACTTGTTTGGGCTATCCCTTTTGTTTTTATGTGAGCACCCACAGACTCCTGGTAGATACTAGGGCCAATCACAACATGGTCAATCAAGAATTTGTGGACTCCCAACAGTTAGACCAAGTTCCCAGTTGTTTCAAGGCAGTACATGCAGCCAACTTCAAAGAGCAACCATCACCCATGAGACAGTTTCCTTTTCAGTAAGAATGGGTAAAATCCAGGTCAGACTCTCTGGGACTATCATAGACAGGCTCAGTCAAAACACCATTACAGTCCTAGACTGGTTACTCCACAACCCTCCCTATATTGACTGTGATACCTCAGTTATTAACCTCAATAGGAACAGGGTAGGCTTCTAGATATACCCTGTTAAAATAAATAAACTCATCCACAACACTGTATTTGTACACATAACAAAGATGGGCTTCTACAACTTCAAGGGGGGAGCTTGATTTCAACCAGTGTTTGGTTGAAGTCATTTTGCTCTGAATCTGTCACACCATCCCCTTTGGAAAAAACAATCCCATCAGCATCATTAGCGCTCCTCAAGGAATTTAAGAAGGTCTTCAGTAAAATGTTGGACTAATTGCCTCTGTTGCAACTGAACCAATGAGAGTTCAGTATTTGATTTGGGGAAGACAACAGTCCAATAGAAAGTATAGGAATAATAATAAGATGTAGTTTATTGAGGAGTATTGTAATTAATATATCATATCAAGAAGCAACAAGTCCACAGGGGGTGGCACAGTGGCAGATTTGGTATAAGATTTTGGTTAGGGAATAACTTGTGCAGGGATCAACAAGTCAAATTGGCAGTGCTCCTAATTGGGAGATAGTGCCTGCAATTTGACATTATCATTAGATTAATCCATGCCATTAGATATGTCCTGGGGCAACTCATCAAGCACCCCCTGTGTATTGTAATGTTGCAACCAAGTTTCCAGACTTGCTTGCTAACGTATCTTACAATACACAGGGGGCGCTTGATGAGTCACCCCTTGACGTGTCTAGAGACATGGACCAATCTGATGGCAATTTCAAATGGCAGGCACTTCCTCCTAATTAGGAGTGCTGCCAATTTGACCTGCTGATCCCTGCACAAGTTATTCCTTGGCATTGAACCTTATATGGAATACACCACTATGGCACCCCCTTGTAGCCTTGTGGCTTTCCCCATATGTTATATTAATTGCAATATTCTACAATAAACAATACCTTATTCTATTCATTATTGTCTTTTCTATTGGACTGTTGTCTTCTCTAACTCACATACTGAATCCTCATTGGTTCAGTTGCAACAGTAAGATACATTAGCAGGCAAGGAGGTAGACTTGGTTGCAACAACCCCCCTTGCCCCATGTTTGTTGTCAGATATCAGGATCAGAGCCTGCAGAAGATCTGGGAAGGTCCACACAGACAACCTTTGTGTGAGGATGGTGTGTCAGGGGTGCAAGTGATTGTGGAGTTGTTTGGTGTTTTCTTGGGCATCTTCAAGTTGGTAGGTGTGGTTGTCATAGACTGCAGCTTTCTTGAAGGGCTCCAGGTGGTTGGGCTCCAACTTAGAGGAGTTGGGGTTAAGGGAATAAACAAGGTTGCCTATAGAGTATCTTGCCTCAAGGTGCTTTGTCCCTCTCTCAGTTTGTTTTTGTTCAATGTCCCAAGCTTTGACACACCACTGATTCAGGGAAGAAGTAGTTACCAGGGGAGGCTTTCTGGGAACTGTGGACTGTAGTTTCCCCTGTTCTACCCCTGTTGAGCCATCAGGGGTCCTAAAGGACTAAGGTGCTGGGGCTAAACCTGGCACCCCTATTGATCCTTGCTTGTAGGATGAGTAGAGTGGTGGGTAGGTGTTTGGTCCAAGCAGTATTTGGGTGCTCCTGCAAGAGTTTGGAAATCAGTTGGACCAGTGAACCGTTTAAGTGCTCTACGTGCCTGTTGGCCTGGGGATGATAGCGTGTTGTGACAACTTGAAGGAGGGTGTTATTGGCACAGTATGCCTTCATGACATGTCCTAAAAGTTTGGGTCTGCCATCTGTGATAAGGGAATTGGGTTGTCTAAAGCAAGCAACAGTTTCCTTGCTGATGAAGCAAGTGATGGTAGTGTTAGTATGGTTGGTGGTTGCCCAGGCTACTTGCAAACAGATGAAGTAATTGATGGACGTGATGATCTACTTCTTTCCCAATTTATCATTGTTGTGAATGATGCCATTCATCATGTTTTGATTTTGCCTTCAATGGGTTATTTTGAGGACAAATCCTCTCTTGTTTCTTTTGCTCTTTTGAAATGAGTCTGGCTCCAAATTGGGAAATTCTATTGTTTGGTTTCCTGATTCTTTGCAGCTCACTTGCTCCACTCATGCTTGTGGCAAGTGATCCTACTATCCATGTACTGTTTTGTGGTAAAGCTACACAGTATATATTCCCAATTTTTATACCCAATAAAATTTAAGTTCTATTCACATTTTTGTCTTTGTGTCTTTGTGTCTTCACGTGCTTTGGCGCCTCTCTAGCCATGTCTAGCAGATATTATTTATTCAGGGCCACAAGGTAATCATATGGCCTTTCCTGCCATTCTAACCAAGACTTAGTACAAATCCAATCCTAAGGTTAGGATTTCCTGTTGTGACTCTGTGCTGCGCCTCAGATCATGACAAAAATGGTGCTCATTACAGGGGCTGTAAGACCCTTGGTTAACCCCTTTGCAAAAATGTTTTCAGGTCCTATCACCTCCGCCTATGCAAGAGCCAAATTCACCTGAAATTACCAGTCCTTCTATCAAGGAAGACACTCACAGACCCACCTATTGTCCCTACTGTGCTATACCTTGGGAATAGTTCCCTGCCTAGTGGCCTACCCTTTGGGTACCCCTGACTTGGAAAAAGTCATGGCAGTAACCCTTGGATTAGCCTGTGATGGAGCCATCCCTTTCCTCCAGCTACAGTTCAGTCAAGTGGAATACTGTCGAACTAGATTGTGGCTCCTCAAATTCCACAGCATCTCCTCTCAGCGGCTGGCTCTGCTGAGCACCTATTGTCATCCTTTGTAAAACTTGCCTTAGCCCACCATCAAATGGTGTTAGGGCTCCATGTTAAGGAGATTTTGTCCCTACAAGTAGCTGTCACAAACTACTGGGATCAGTTTGCTGCCTATCAACAATAGATCCACTCCCTGTTTTCCTTAGTATCAGACAATCAGTGTGGCTCTGTCACTTCTCAAACCCGCTTGGTCAATTACACCAAGAAAATGTGCCAGTTTCATCACCAAATAAGTCAGAGAATGTCTACATGAGTTTCACCAGTCTAGAAAAACCTTGGAAAACCCAAGTAGATTCCATCCTGAACGCTTATCTTATCTACTTTGAACAACTTGTACAGCAGCCCAATGTTATGCTTATTCCTTTGATCAACTAATACAAGTGGTAGACCTTGCTTCTAAGGACCTCTGCAAGCTTGGTGAAGAAATTGATCAAGAAAGGGTTGTCACTGCTGCTGCCATTGCCAAACTCTAGACTCAAGTAAATGAATTGTCTATGTCTAAGCCAGATGGCCTTCCTTTCCCTCCATCTGATGATTTGGTGGATATAGAACAGAGGCTATAGGATGTCATTTGAGAACTGAGAGCAACCTCTTGCAGTCAAGGTTGCCCTGCCAAAGCACCTTGGCCAGATCCCCAAGTGCTTACTTTAACAACTCAAGTTTCAGGGTTACAGCAAGAGGTTGCTGCATTAATCAAAATAATGACAACAGCTACTAGTTCAACTAGGGTTGTCAATGAAGATGGCTGCTGCCCTGGCTTGTCAGGAGCTCCCCACATTCACTGTGCTAGAGAGTTGATAGCTCTAGATAATGAGGAGGACCATTTGAAACAAGACCACTCTGAGCTTGATAAAGATGTATAAGAAATGAGTGAGTTAATTGATTTGGTGAATGATATATTTTCCCCTTGCCTTTCAGTGGGCCCATCTCTTATCTCCTGGCTGGCTGAGCTTTCCACAGTAGTAACAGCACAGGGCCAACGGCTAGACATTACTGAGCAACAAACTACCTTGGCTCATGATACAGGTGCCTGCACTACTGAGACTCTGGACTACTATTGAGGAGAGTTTTTGTCAGCTGTGGGCCAGAAAGACCCCTCCAAATCTGAAGCAGAATTCTCCCTGTGCATAAATGTACTTGATAGCAGCAATGGTGGCCCAAGCACCCAAAATGCACTTCAAACCTACCTATAAGCAAGTCTTTGGCCCCAAAATTTCTACTATTGCAGCTTTCCTAACTATCTAAAAAGTGCCATGAGGAGATCTTCTGATGAGGTTAAGAAAGAACACATTCTAACTTGCCTCACCCAACCCTTCTAGGAGGTAGTAGTGCCTGAGTTGCCCACTATTGAGACTTGGAAAGAAATGAAGCAGCTTCTTATCAAAAAAGATTGGTGGCAACCTTAGTTTGGAAGTGAAGAAGGACGCCTTCATGCACATTTCTTTCAAAACTAAGGAGACTCTAGCTGAATTTGCGGATAGATTCTACATGAAAGTAAAGCAATTAATAACTAGCAAACAATTGACAGTTCACAAAGTTTACATGGCTTGCACTCAAGCCCTCAAGGTTAACCAGCTCCTGTGTCTTCACTTCAAAGCTCATAAGGCTATGCTTTCCTCCATAAAGACCATAAAGATGTTGTTGCAGGATATGCACCTTACCCATTCTGGGAGCAGTTGTTTGAAAGAGTTGTGTTGCCTCTAACTCTGGGTTGTCTTCCTGTGGCCCATACATCCTTACCATGAACTTGACAAAATCCTCCTTAGCGCCAAGGTTGCCACAACTGTGGTCAGATAGGTCATCATTCTCAAGTCTGCACCAATCCTTGGGTTGAAGGAGCTGATCCAAAAGAGCAGGCAGGAAAAGAGCAGTTGACCTAAAGGCAGAGACGCTCTTTGGTTGACAATTCTTCCCAGTCTCCTTCAATTCCCCCTCCATTGCCAACTCCTGAGCCTGCTGACACTAAGGCCCCTTCCATTCTGCTGCTATTCTAGAAAATATCTGATGACTCTGATATGGATGATTCTTTTATGGAGGATACCCTGAAAACCTATGGGTATTCCGTCCTTGCCGTCCCTGAAACTATTGCAGTCCCTTATAAGCTACGTTCTGGGAAAACTACAACAACCACCAAGCCTCTGCCTGAAGCCAAGGTAGGTTGTCTCTTTCCCTTACCTCACTCAAGCTAAGAGGTCCCCTGTGCTTGCCAGAGCTTCCCAAGGAAGCTGCTGAGGTTGCTGAAACTGTGTTAAAAAACGTCTCTGTCTTGCTCCCCCTCCAGAAAGTCTATAAGAAGTTTCCAGGCCTGAGGTGCATGATTAAAAAATGGGACAAAGAGCTATTGGAAGCCCAAGACATTCTGGCTTACCTCCCTACCTTTGGTTGTACTACCACCTGTGTGGAAATATCCATCCAAAAGGTGAAAATTAAAGCTGTCTTGGACATGGGGTCTCCTGTTAATGTTGTCTCCTCAAAGCTTGTTAAGAAGCTCAAATTTGCCCCCAACCTTAACTATCATCAGTTGCATGGCACAGCTGGGCTATCCTTGACTTGCGCTATAGGGGCTTACTCTGCTCTTCCCATGTGGTTTGGCAATACTACTCTTGGCTGTGCCTGCTGTTGTCTTGGAGAATGAGAGCTACAATCTCCTAGTTGGTACCCAATTCCTTAGGGAATACAATGGGATCATTAGTTTAAAGGATGGTTACCTCTCCATTTTAGGGTATAAAGTCCCTCTGATCTTTGAAGAGCCTGTTAAAGTTCCTGGGAAGCACCTCAAGATGTGTGCTTTAGAGTATCCCACTAGTGTTTTTACCCTAAAATACTGTACCCATTCATCCAATATGAAGTGTTCTCCTATGGCTTGCCCTGCATCTGAAGGGATTCCTCTCCTTGCCACTTCTGCTGTAACCATTCCCTCTGGGTCTTAAGCTATCCTAGATTCCCAAATATCATATGAGCTACCTGAGTGTACATTCCTAGAGTTATACTCACCTCCTTTGCTAGTCCACAACAAACCCTACATATGCCTGGGAATCTTGGATATCTCTCATAAAGACCTTGTTCAATTGCTGATTGCCAACTTAACTGCTCTCCCCATACATGTGTCTAGAGGGCAGGTCGTTGGCTATGGCAGGTTGTTTAATGCTCCTGATGTCCTATCGCTACATCTCTTTGGTATGTTCCATGATTTTAATTCACCTGAAGATAAGAACCACAGGTCCTATCCTTGTTCACTGCATAAGACTTCCCACAGCTATCTCCAGTTCAACAGAAGGAGGTGCTTGATTTGAAAGATTAATTTTCAGATATATTTGCTAAAGGTAGCACTGATTATGGTCTATTCAAAGGCATCATTCACCAGATTGATACTGGTGACACTCCTCCCTTCTGCACTAAATCTTAATGCCGCAATTGCGTGGAGGATGCACATGTGTCCAAAGAGCTCAATCAGCTATTAGAAGATTGGCTATTGGCTCCTTCCCAAAGCCCATGGGCCTCCCCCTTGCTCATACTGAAGAAGAAGAATGGAGGCCATTGTATTGTGATGGATTACCAACACTTGAACTCCTTAACTAAAAAGGATTGCTATCCCCTACCACACATTGATGATGCTCTCTGCTGCTTTGGAGGCTCCAAGTTCTTCTCCACTATGGATTTAGCTTCTGGTTACTGGCAAGTTGTTCTCTCTCCTGAGGATAGACAGAAAATCATGCTCATCAGTTCTAAAAGACTGTATGAGCCTACATGCATGCTACAAGGGGTCTGCAATGCACTGGCTACTTTCCAACAAGCCATGGACTCTATAATCTGTGATTTAAAGCTCTCATGTGTCCTAGTGTACTTAGATGATATAGCTGTCTTCAGCGCTACCTTTACCAATCACCTAGCTCATCTCAAAGAAGTGTTCATAAAGATTTTAGAAGCTGGCCTTAAGTTAAAGCCTCCCAAGTGTGATTTCTTCAAGGAACGCCTTGAATTCTTGGGTCATGAGGTGACCCAGACGGGAATTTGCCCAATGACCATGAAATTTGAGGCTATTGACAAAATGCTCCTGCCCAACAACCTGCGAGAAGTTCAAGTCTTTCTGGTCATGATGGGATACTACAGAAAGTCCATCCCCAACTTTTCCAACATTAGTGAACCTTTGGTCCAACTGTTGTGTAATTTCCCCTTCAGATGGACTGCTATCCATTAACAGGTCTTTGAGACCCTTAAACAAAAACTCAAAGAGGCTCCCATCTTATTGTATCCTGGCTATGATAAAAATTCATCCTTTACACTGACACTAGTGACTTGGCTGTTGGAGCCACCTTAGCTCAATTATATGAGGAGGGTGTTGATCACCCTGTATTGTATACTTCTTGTGTCCTAAACAAGCATTAGAACAATTCCAGCATAATGGAGAAAGAGTGCCTCACTGTTCTGCATGCTGTCAAGCAGTTCTGCCATTAAATGTATGGTACCCATTTTACAGTGGTCACCAACCACACTTTGCTTAAGGGGTTACAACAGCTTAAGGAACCAGAAGGACAACTAGCTAGATGGGCTCTTCTCCTGCAGGGCTAAAATTTCACTGTGCTACACTGTCCCGGGATTCAACATCAGAACGCTGATGAATTATCCAGAATGCCCATCCTTGCTCTACATCCTGCTGAGGCTGATTGACTATATGAACTAATTGGATATCCTTCCTCTTGGGAGAACAATACAGAGGAAGTTTGAATTTCTCTATCCAAGCTATCTAAAGTCACACTCATTTGCAACAACCAGCTTTTCAAGAAAGTATGAGACTGCATCCTACCTTATTTACAGCCTAGTATTTGCCTTTCAATGGTGCTTTAAGCTCATAAGGAGACAGGGCATGGAGGCACTGCTAAGACCTATGATTTTCTCCAGAAAAATTATTTCTGGGAGCAGCTTCTCCTGCTGATTCCAGATGTCATTACTAGTTGCCACAATTGTCAGCTTCAATAACCTTGAACTGCCTTTCACAAGTTCAAGCTAGTTTCCCCTCAACATGCATTTCATACTGTCAGCATTGACGCTGTGGGTCCTTTCCCCTGCTCACATTCTGGGTGTTGATTTATCCTAATTGCTGTTGATTAGTTTAGAAAGTGGTTGGAAGCTTGCCCTACTAAAGAAATCACTGCCAAGACAACTGCTGCCTTTCTTTTGCAAGACATATTCTTCTGCCACAGCTGTCCTCAAGTGTTGTTATCTGAAAATGGGACTAACTTCAACGCCAAGTTAGTGACCTCAGTGGTTGAAGCCTTGGGGTCTCATCAGTCCTTCTCTGCCCCCTATAATCCTTCCACCAATGGGGCAGTTGAGCACGCCAACTCAACTCTGGTTTCTATCATAAGGAAGCTCACTTACTCTGACGCTGCCGACTGGGATCTCAACTTACCCGCTGCTCTCTTTGCCTACTGCCTTAACAAACATTGTGTCACCATATATTCCCCTTTTGCTATGGTGTATGGCCCTGAAGCCACCACTCTGTTGCTCTTGGGGGCCCTCCTACTCTCTTTCTGATAAGGCCATGAGCCCTGATGACCATATCAAAGATCTAGTTAATCAAATCATTGACATACAGGCTACTGCATATGCTTCTGCGTATAAGACCAAGGCGCTTGAGCTCTCTCCTGAAAATTCTGATGCTCTCCCTTGCCTGAGTTCAACATTGGGGACCATGTTCTCTACTATCAGCATAGAGTAGAAGGATGCACTCACAAGCTAGATATGGTATGGGTTGGACCTCTAAAAGTGACCTTCAAGCAAGGGTCAGAGTACACTGTGAAACTCCTCTCTAGTGGTCAACTATTTGCCTGTGTGCATACCAAGTTCCTCCACAAGTACCACTCCCCTAAGGCAAATATAGAGGGGGCAATGTTGTGAATGCTGCCATTCACCATGTTTTAATTTTGCCTTTGTTGGGTTATTTCAAGGACAAATCTCTCTCTTTTGCTTTTGCCCTTTGAAATGAGTCTGGCTCCAAATTGGGAAATTCTATTGTTTAGTTTCCTGATTCTGCACAACTCACTTGCCCCACTCATGCTTATGGCAAGTGATCCTACTGTCCCTGTACTTTATTTGTGGTAAAGCTGCACAGTATATATTTTATTTCAGGCTTACCAATAAAATTTAAGTTCTATTCACATTTTTGTCTTTTTCTTCATGTGCTTTGGCGCCTCTCTAGCCACTTTTAGCAGATATTATTCAATCAGGGCCAAACGTTAATTGTATAGCCTTCCCTGCCATTCTAACCAAGACTTAGTAAAAATCCAATACTAAGGTTAGGATTCCCTGTTGTGTATCTGTTCTGTGCCTCAGGTCACAACAATCACCAGGAAGGAGCCCAACAAATCAAGAGCCCATTTTTGAAGGGTTTCATAGCCTTGATGGGTAAGACAGACATATGCAGGGCAATTTTAGACATGTTTTTTTACATAGCGTATTCATTGCAAGGAGGTCCTGGAGGTCCTGGAGAATGCAGGTCATAAAACTTTAAGCTTCATGATTTCAAAGAAGTTACATCCTCTGTATGACCTAAGGTGTGGTGGTAATGTAGTATGGTATCCCTTCATTATGTGGTAGGAATATAAGGGTTCTTCTCCCCTGTCTCTGCTCAATGGCAGACATTACTAGTATCAGTGGTGAACTGACTCTCATTGTCCTTCAGCTTGAAAATGGTCACAGAGTTGAGGCCTTGGTAACAAGTGGGTTCAGGGCTTAGGTAGAGCATGGGCCAGTATTGGTCTAAGCCGCCATCTCCTGTGATGAACACTACATACAGTCTGGAGAGGGTGTTGGATGTGACAAGCTCCTTCCCAGGTTTGTATTCAATGTGCAATTGGTATGGGGACATAAATTCAACCCATCCTGCCTTAAGTTGGGCCAAGTGTGACTTGGTATTAAAATACTGAAGAGATTTGTGGTCTGTTAGGACCCAGGGTGAAAATATGGCCCCTTCCAGGTAACAACACCATTTCTCAACGCAGTGCACAATGGCTTCTAACTCCTGATCATGTATGGGTATAGGGCCCATTAGGGGTGGCCTGCCGTTTTGGGGTATGGTGGGTTTGGGGAGGGCCCACCACAAGAGAGGGGCTAACTTTAAGAGGTAGAGAGACTTTCCTACCAAGACCATGGGCGGCGCCGGTATGGTGCCACCACCCCAGTGAGGGCTGTCTTAGTTTGGTTGGTTGGTTGGGGTGGGGGAGGGTGGGTTTTGTGTTAGGTGGTTCATTTTTGTGGGGTGTGTTTTCTTGGGGTGGTTCGGTCGGGTGTTTGGGGTTGTGGGGTTGGGTGTTTTTTTTCTGGGTGATTTTTTTGGTTTGGGTGGTGGGGGGGGGGGGTCGGGGGGGGGGGGGGGGGTTTTTTGGTTTGTTGTGTGGCGTTTTTTTTTTTGGGCGGGTCTTTGGTTTTGCCCCCCCTCCAAACTTAACATTTTCCGGGGGTTCTCGGGGGGGGGGGGGGGGGGTTTGGGGGGGGGGGCGGGTTTTCTTGGTTTTCTTCCTGTTTTGTTTGGTGGGTCTGGGGCCGGGCGGCGGCTCTTTCCTGGGTGCTCCGTTGGTGTGGGGTTCCTCGGTTTGTTCCTCTCCGCTTCTTGCTTTGGGCTCCTCCTTGGGCGCCCTGGTTGGGGGCGTCTGGGGGCGGCCTCGGGGGGGGTCCCCCGGCCCTGGCGGCCGGGGTCCGGGCGGGGCTCCCTCCGGCCGGGGGGGGGGTGGCGCTGCTTTGAGTCAGTGAGTTTCCTGGATTTTTAGACCACAGGGAGGAAGACACCCTCATTGGTTTCTACTCTTAATACACCCCCTGTGGCCCTGTCAGAGGTGTCAGTCTCAAGTTTGTACTGGAAATTTTGATTGGGGAATTGTAGTACAGATGTGGTTGTAAGCCTTTGCTTCAATGTCTCAAAGGCCTGGACCCTGGTGGGTGTCCATTGGAAGCGTTATTTGGTGTTTAGCAGCTCAGAAAGAGGTACAATCAGTTCTTCATAGTTGGGGATGAACTTCTTTACATAGGCAACCATGTTTAAGAACATGTGCACCTGACCCACATTGGTGGGAGAGGGCATTCCTGTGATTGCTTTTATTTTTGCAGGACCAGGCTTTATCCCTTGGACAGAGATGGTATGTCCCAGGAATAGAAGCTCTGACTGTAGAAATTTGCATTTGGAAGGCTTGGCCTTTAACTGATGCTTATGAAGGGTGTCAAGGACAGCACAAAGATGTTGGAGGTGTGGGTGTTTTGATCTTTACTGAAGACAATAATGTTTTCAAGGTACACAATAACACACTTTCCAATTAAATCTTCAAATGCTTTGTTCATCAACATGGCAAAGGTGAAGGGAGTGTTGGCCATTCCAAAGTTCATGAAATGGCACTCAAACAATCTCTATTGTGTGCAGAAGGTGGTTTTTTCTTTGCCCCCTGGTGCAATGCAGACTTGATTGTACCCTGCAGTGAATCAATCTTAATGAAGACCATTGCACCCGCAAGCGTGTTAAACAGGTTGTCAATCACTAAAAGGGGGTATTTATTCTTAACAGTCACCTCATTTAAGGCTCAGTAGTCTGTGACCAAACAAAGGGACCTGTCCTTCTTGGCTATAAAAAGAAGATAGCAGCCCCATATGGCAAGAGTAAGAGGCAGATAAATCCCTTATCAAGTGCATCCCTGAGGTGTTGATAGAGAGTTTTGTCTTCCTTGGGCGTCAAGCAATAAAGAAGGGGGTGCCTTGGACAACAACTTTTGCAGCTGAACAGCATGTTGTATTTCTCTTGGAGGGGGCAACTGGTCTAGTGTTTTGCTTAAGACGTCCTTATACTCCTTGAGAAGTGCTACAAGTGCTGGTGAAGGTGTGGTGGTCAAGGGGGAGGTGTAGTGGGTTCAAAGCAGATGACCTCAACTGAGCATTGATTGAGGTCTAGTTCCCCCTTGAAATCATATGAGCCCGTTTCTGTTATTCTGAAAAACACGGTATTGTGAAGCAACTTGTTCACTTTGATGGGATATATCTGAAAGCCTAACCCATTTCTATTGAGGGTAATCACAAAGGTATCCCAGTCAATGTAGGGGTGGTTGTGTTGGAGCCAGTTGAGACCAGCAATAACGTCATGGCTGAGTCCTGCCATGATTGGCCCAGAGAGCTTAACTTATATGTTACCCATTCTTACAGAGAAGGGTACTGTCTCATGTGTGATTGTTACTCTGTGGGAGTTGGCTACACACACTGCTTTGAATTGACTTGGTACCCAATATAGTTGTTGGGAATCTGCATATTCCTGGTTGACCATGGTGTGATTGGCCCTAGTGTCTACCAAAAGTATGTGGATGTTCCCATAAAAACAGAAGAAGATAAGCCAAGTGGGTTACTTTATTTGAAGAGTGGCTTGCTTGAGAACAGGGTTGTTGCTATAAACTTGGAAGATGTTGAGGGTTTCAACTTTGTGAATGTTGTAGTTGCAGGGATTCTTTGCTAGGAGGGATTGAGAGTGAGGGTCAAGTGGGGTTATAGAACCTCTTATAACTACAACCCCCAGGATTTTCCCAGGTCCTCAATTTTTGCTAACTGGAGTTCCCCCTTGCAGGAGTGCTTAACCCCATTTTCCTGTTGTTGTGGCTGGCAGCAACCTACTTGGTTGTGAGCGCTGCCAGGTGTGGTACAAGGATGGAGTGGCACGTCATTGGAGCAGCAGAAACCCATTAAAGCCTGTTCATTAGCCTCCATAATGGCTTTATAGATGTCATCAATGGAGGTGAAGTGACCCACGGGAACCCACTTGCAGATATGGGGTTTAAGCCCATTAATTATTAAGGTAAGGAGCATGGTGTTTCCATCAGTCACAGTTTCTGGGGCAGCAGCAAGAGCTTGCTGACAGGTGGCAAGATATTCAGGAACAGACCCAATCTTTTTAATGTCCAGAAAGGGTTTTCCTGCTGCAATGGGTGAAAATTGTTTCACTATAGCAGGACTTTGCGGTGTCCCTGAACAACACCCAGGTAATCTCTATTTCTTGGCTGGCCCAGTTGGTGAACCAGACTTCAGCAGGTCCTTTAAGGCGTTCAGATGCAGTGGCAACCCACATAAGCTCAGGCACTTGGCAGATATGAAGGCGGGTTTTGGTAGAATGGAGCCAGCTAGCAATACCAGCTCCTTCTGTGCCACCTGCAAAGGACTTGAGCTGGAGGTTTAACATGTGTTGGGAGAGGTCTAGTTGCAGCAGTGTGACACTTGTGCTGCTCTGCCCCAGGTTGAGATAATTATAAACACTTTTAAGTACCAACTGGTCCTTATAGATTATGTATCCTTTTGGATGTTCCCATCAGGGATTGATAGGAAGATTTCTTGATGGGGAGTAGCCATATGGCCCATACTCTGTCCTTTCTTGGGGATATTTTTTTCTCAGGTAGGTTGTCAACCTAATTCTGATACCACTGTTGCAACTGAACTAATGAGAGTTTATTATTTGATTTGAGGAAGACAACAGTCTAATAAAAAGGACAGGAATAATAAGAATAAGATGTAGTTTATTGAGGAGTATTGTAAATAATATATCATATCAAGAAGCCACAAGTCCACAGGGGGTGGCACAGTGGCAGGTTTGGTATGAGGTTTGGGTTAGGGAATAACTTTCACAGGGATCAGTGATTCAAATTGGCAGTGCTACTGATTAGGAGATAGTGTCCACAATTTGACATTACCATTAGGTTGATCCATGCTGTTAGATATGTCCTGGGGTAACTCATTGAGTGCCCCTTGTGTATTGTAAGATATGTTAGCAGGCAAGGAGGGAGACTCAGTTGCAACACCTCCTCCTCAGGAAATACATCATGCTTTACAACTATAAGGGTCACTGCCAAAGGTGCACCCACTCTATCATCTGGTGCCCAAGGAGGGGAAAACTCTTCAATAGCACCTTCTGGATGCCTTGGACAAAGGTTTCATCCACCCATCACTCTCTCTGTACAAATTTGGGGTGTTCTTTGTAGTAAAAAAAGATAGGTCACTCTATTAGTTAATAACTACCACACCCTAATGTCAAAACAGCAGGCTCAACCTATCAGCAAGGCTCCAAGTAAGCAGGTTTGTGATCTGCAGTCTAATTATCCAGTCACTTGGAGCCAGACTAGGAAGTCAACTCGAATTTCCAAATCCAAAAACATGAAAAAATGATGATCCCTTACAGTGGATACCTTGTTTTGGCGCTTGAATCATTACCAGGATTAAGCCACCCCCTTCACCATCCCACAGTGTGATCAATACAGTCATGTTTCTGTTATCCATGACTCACACTAACTATATAATCATTATCTCTCAATAAAGAATATTATCTAGTTTCTAAATATTTCCCCCTTGTAACTCTGCTAAAAACAGAACAGTTGCAATATTGGTAGCAGAGGTAGGTTCTCCATCCTACCTTATCTTGTAAAATTCCAACTGTTGCCCATACTTTCCATGGCCAACAAATCCTTGATAGAATCATGACTGGCCTCCCGGTAGACTGGACACCATACACACCTGGAGCCAAGATACCTGATGGTTTTGTCCTATACCAGAACATGGTGATTCTACTTCCCATGTTCAATTCCCTGTCTTCCCAAGGGTTCTTCCAGGCTCCCTCCACTATGCTGCAAGAAACTGACAAAAACACTATGCCAGCCTACGTAGCACAGAGATTTTGAAGCACAGCCCTGGAATCCTTTGCTGGGGCCAACAATGACAACACTGATGCATGGATCCTATCTTCCCAAAGCAAACTGGCCCAAATGGAATGCACACAACAATTCTGGATTTCAGAGATCTCCATCTGATTGACTCATAACGCTAATGCTTGGTGCTTGGTGCAACAAGTGGCATAAAGAGCACACAGAGAAGGACTGGGACATTTTCAAACAAGACTTCTTAGCAAGATTTGTTCTAAAAGATACTTCACTTATGATCATATATCATGTAAAGAACCTAGCCCAGACTGGCACTTTTAAGGAGCTCACCTACACCTACAAGAAACTCCAACTATGCGCACCCTCTGACATGGCCTTTGACACCCCAGCCACACACCTCATGTACTATGAAACACTCAAGTTGCATGTAATGAGACATGTGAACCTGGATCAAGTGACCAATCTATAGAGTTTGTATTACAAAGCGGGAAAAAGCAGAACAAACATCCAACACTCTTCACAAAGTGCAAACCAGAAAACAAGAAAGACCCAAAGACTCTCACCCAGCCGGGCGCTCCAGTCAACCACCCCCTGGGAAAAACAGCATCAACACAAATCATAAACCTGCAGGTTCCAATGGACACAGAAACAGGAACAACAGTCAGTCAAACTTTACCCATTTTTTTATCACTGCCACACAAGGCAATCAAGACAAGGGAAAAGCCCAGGGAGCGTGTTAAGCAAGCCAAGCTCTCCCTGCAAAACTCCTGACTTGCCCAATTATAAATACTGACCTGAGGACGTGGACCAGTGTCTAATGATCCAAGTACCCTCAGAGGACCTGGTACTTTACACCATTGCCAGATACCCCAATAAACTGATGTCTTACCCTTTCTGCTTTTGCAGTTACACAGTCTCAGCACTCCTGGACTCAGACAGAGACCAAACCCTAGTCAACAGCAACTTTGTAGATAAGTTTAAGTTAGCCACTAATCCTTTGTGGATTAAAAATGTGGTTCTAGCTGATGAACATCACATTGCTGTGACAAAGGAAACTGCCCCTTTCTCTGTTATGCTTGAGAACCTGCATTCCACCATCCAAGACCCTGTCATTGACTTTTCCAAGTTTGACATTGTACTGGGTCTGGACTGGTTGCAAAAAATCAATCCCCATATAGACTGTACAACCTCAGTATTTACCATCAAACACAAGGGTGTCAACCACCAGAACTACCCTGACTTGGTAGACTAGCTCAAACATGACCACGCTTTGTGCGTATCACAGAAACCCTGGAAGAAAAAAGAGAGACTCAAGGCAATTGACTGGGAACTCTTGCCAGTATAATATCATACACTTCAAAGACTATCAGGACACCACTACACCTCAAGATTGTGAAATTTTAGCCCGCCATTCAGAAATCTTCAAGGAGGCTTTACCCAGGCTGCCTTCAGAAAAACAATATCCAACACTGTATCCAACTCAAAGGAGCTGTACCTAAGGCGCAACCCATCTATTGCCTTACCCCAAGCAAGGACAACGCCCTGCAAGCTTACCTCAAAGAGGCATTAGAGAAAGGACTTATCTGCTCCTCACAGTCTCCTTTTGGTGCTGCCACGTTCTTTGTAGCCAAGAAAGATGGTACCCTGCGCCTAGACACAGATTACCAAGCTCTAAACAAAATTATTATTAAGAATTTTTACCCACTAACACTCATTGACAACCTCTTCAATGCCCTGGGCAGTGCCACAGTCTTCTCCAAGATTGACTTAACCACAGGCTACAACCAGATCCGTATCAAAGAAGAAGATATCCCTAAAACAGCCTTTTGCACTAAATATGGTTTATACAAGTGCATGGTGCTCAACTTTGGAATGATAAACGCTCTGTCAACCTTTGTGAACTTCATGAACAAGGTGTTTCCCCCCACATATAGTCAAGCACATCTTAGTATACCTAGACAATATTATTGTATATAGTCCCTTGGTAGAAAAGCACCACAAGGACTTAGAGGCAGTCTTTGCTACCTTGGCATAACACAAGCTGCTATCCAAGCCCTCCAAATGCCAGTTCTTCCAGGAGCAGCTGCCATTCTTAGGCCACATAGTCTCAAAAGATGGCATTAAGCCTGACAGTCAAAAGATTCAGGCCATCTGCAAAATGCCACTACCCAAAGACAAGTCAGAACTTTGCACATTCTTAGGAATGGTGGCCTACGTACATTGTTTTATACCCAACTGCGGCATTCTGACTGCACCCCAGTCTGCCATAATGGGTGCCAAATCCAAGTTTGTATGGACCCCCCCCCCCCAATGAGACCTCTGTTTTAGACTGCTTAAAGAGAAACTCACAACAGCACCTATCCTACAGTACCCCAAACACAATGGGGAATACCAAATGGAAACCAACGCCTCAGATGCAACATTGAGGGGTACTATGAATTAAAAACAATGATGGTGACTTCCTGCCTGTAGCCTACAAGTCACACAAACTGATAGATAGCAAGTGCTAATACCCTATACACAACAAGGAATTATTGGGAATTGTGCACTGCTTAGTCAAATGGTGTTGCTACTTAGAAAGACAGGAAGAATTCATAGTATTGACTAACCACAAGTTGCTTATATACTTCAAACCCCAAGAAAATCTGTCCTGCTACCAGTCCTGCTGGATGAAACTCCTGGAGAGATTCAATATGCTCATACAGTACAAGCCTGGTCCAGAGCATGCCATGGTGAACGCTCTCTCATGCCTTTACGTTAAAGCCACAAGGGGAGAGAATGGGATTGATCCAGATTGGCCCCTAACGGTACTCCAAACAAAAGATGAATGTTTTTCCCCTGGAACCACAGACATAACAAAGGAATCAATTATCAAAAACAAACACCTATTTGCTGATGTGTCCAGGAACCCTGCATCAGAAAAATGTCCAACAGTACTACCATTCCCTATATGCTCCCATGCACCAGCAAGTAGACACCATCCTACGCTATCATAGAGACCTCAGGCACACAAAGAGCCAAAACCTATATGAGTTCCTTAAACACAAGGCCTGGTGGCCAACCATGTACTGTGAAGTTCAGGAAGTCTTGGATCAATGCAAAGTATGTTTGAAATTTGCAAAAAGTAAAGCCTCACCTAAGCCAGCACTACCTATCTACACACAACTACCCTTCAAGGTGTGGGACCTAGATATTGTGGGCCCCATGCCAGAAAAACATAACAAGAAAAAGTATATCATTACTGCAAAAGAATTTGTCACACAATGGCCAGTGGCACAAGCAGTAAAAACACATACAGGCAACAATGTGCAATGATTTATAGGAAAAGAGATCATCAGAAAATTTGGAAAGCCAGAAATCCTGATAACCAATGGAGGGAAAGAATTGACCTCTAAAGACCACCAACGTTTACCTTGCTAAAAATAGGTTCAAACACACTGTGACAATGCCATCACCACCCTCAGGCCAATGGGTGTATAGAGCGGCTTAATGGTAGCCTTGTGCAAGCCTTAGCCAAGCTCACTGCTGGGAGACCTGAGGAATGATAAAAACAGCTATCAACTGCATTTCTTTTATGCTGGACTTGTGTGAACAGATCCACCAGGAAAAGCCCCTTTGAGTTAGTATATGGCACACAGCCCAATATCATTCAAGCATTATCAGGACCCAGGCTGGAAATTACAAGCCAGGTCCCCCCTTGCTCAGATCCCCACGTCATAGAGGCCAAAAGAAATCAAACAGAAAGAGAAAACAAGGGTCTACAAAAGACCTTTGTCCCCACCCAAAACAGACATGAGGTTGGCAACAAAGTTTGGGTCATGAATATTGACAAAGGTAAACTACAGCCAGAAAAAGTGGGCCTAGAAATTGTCCTAAAGGTAAACAAAAAACAACACTTATATTGTGCAAGGACTGAGGAAATGTAAACAAGACAAGATTTTCCACCATGATTGCCTGAGAGCCTGCAAGGCTAGACAGAAACAACGCAAGAGCGTCCTACCTGCCATAAAACAACAGCTAGTCCAGTATGGCGTCCAGGATCCTGACAACCTCCCTAACAACATGTCCCCAGAGGAAGCCAACTTTCAGTTGGGGGGTGTTGAAACAGCAGGCTCAACCTGCCAGCAAGGCTCCAAGTAAGCAGGTTTGTGACCTGTAATCCAATTATCCAGTCACTTGGAGCCAGAATAGATATTCAACTTGAATTTCAAATCCAAAAACATAAACAAATGGTGATTCCTTAAAGTGGATACCTTGTTTTGGTGCTTGAAACATTACCAGGATCAAGCCACCCCCTTCACCATCCCACAGTGTGATCAACACAATCATGTTCCTGTTACTCATGACTCACATTAACTATATAATCATTACCTCTCAATAAAGAATATTATCTAGTTTCTAAATATTTTCCCATTGTAACTCTGCTAAAAACAGCACAGTTATGACACTGAACAAGGTTACTGTAAAGAACAAATTCCCCTGTTGTTGATTGATAACCTGTTTGACATGCTTGTGGGTGCAAATATCTTTAGAAAGAGCAATCTCACTGTAGGGTACAACCAGGTCCACATTGCTCTAGGGGATAAGGCAAAGACAGCCTTCTGCACACAATATGGGTTGTTTGAGTGTCAGGTCATGAACTTTGGTATGATTAATGCACCATCCACATATCATATGCTCAAGAATAAGGCTTAAAAGAATTAATTGACAATTTTGTTGTTTTGTACCTAGATTATATCATTGTAATTAGTCAGGACCAAACTACACATCTCCAGAATATTTGTGCTGTGTTAGACACCCTATGTAAGCACTGGTTAAAAAACCCTCAAAGTGCAAATTCCTTAGGTTTCAGTTGCTATTCCTTGGGTATTATATCTCAACCCAAGGGATAAAGCCCAACCCTACCAAGATCAAGGCAATCACTAACATGCCACCTCATACTGGTGTAGGCCAGATGCACACATTCTTAGGCATGGTTGCATACATGTGTAAATTTTACCCTCAACTGTGGGGAGTTGATTGCCCTTATTAATAAGCTGTTAAACACTAAAAAACACTTTCACTGTACACCTGTTATAGATCAGTCCTTCAAAAAGATGAAACAAAATCTCACTGACATGCACATATTACAGTTTCCTAATCAGAACTGCCAATATGAACTCAATACTGACGCCTCCAATATGGCTATAGGGGTGTGCTGCAAGTAGAAACTAACAGGGGCACTTTTCTCCTTGTAGCATATGATTCCAGGAATCTTATCAACACAGTAAAGCACTATCCCATACACAACAAGGAGCTAGAAGAAATTTTACACTGTGTCAAAAAATGGTGCTGCTACTTGGGGGTGCCATCTTTTCACCTTGGGTCCAAACAGACCATAAGTCCCTTCAATACTTCAACACAAAGTTGCACTTGACCTGGTTTAAAGCAGAATGGGTCAAATGCCTGTCCCTGTACCAACTCTGCATAGAATACAAGCCTGGAACAGAACTCTTCACAGCTGACACTCTCTCCAGACTTTATATAGCGTCCATCACAGGGGATGACAGGTTAGACTCAGACTGACCCATGCTCTACCTGTGTCCTGAGGCCACTCACTATTAGGGGATTAAATTAGTGACTATTTTGAGATTAAAGGACAATACAAGCTTTTTAATCACAGACCTGGTAACGTCTGCTGCCAGGCATAGACATGTGATAATACACCTTACATTCTCACCACACAACAAGGAGACACAATATTGCATTATCACCACACCTTAGGCCATATCAGAGGGTGTAACCTCTTTGAAATCATGAAGTGCAAGGTCTGGTGTCCCCACATGCGCCAGGACATCCTGGACCTCTTTGCAATGTGCATGCTATGTGAAAAAAATCTAAACTTGCCCTGAATATGTCTGTCTTACCTGTCAAGGCTATGAAACCCTTCAAAATATGGGCTGTATGATTTGTTGGGCTCCTGCCTGATGATGAATTGGGCAAAAATTAAATCATCACAGCCATAAATTACTTCATCTGTTAGCCAGTAGCCTGGACAACAGCCAATCATAATTCCACTACCATCACTTGCTTCATTGGCAAGGAAATTGTGGCTTGCTTTGGACAACCCAAGCAGCTCATCACCAATGGGAGCCTGATCTTTTGGGTAACTTCATGAAAGAATACTGTATCAATAATGCCCTTGAATGAGTTGTCAACACACCATATCACTCTCAGGCCAACAGGCGTGTAGATCACTCAAATGGTTCTCTGGTACAACTAATTGCCAAGCTCTCCCAGGAGCACCCAACCACTGCCTTGCTCATTTTACAAGCTAGAATCAACTAAGGTATGGGTTTTAGTCCAAGTTCCCTCTCTTTTGGGACTCTTGATTAGTTGACTGTGGTAGATGAGGGAAATTTAAGGTCCACTGTTTCCAGGAAACTCCCTTCACAACTATTCCCTCATTGGCCCAATGACACACCAAGGCCCGTGACATAAAACAAGAGCAGATTAAAGGGGCAACTAAACACCTCAAAGCAAGATATGCTGTGGGTGATCCTTTTTATGCCCTCAATTCTAACTCTGCAAAACTTTAACCCAATCACCTTGGGCTTCTTCATGGTAGCTTCTGTCTACAACAATCATACCTAATAGCTTGAAGACATCCCAAGGAAACAACAAAAGGCTCTGCCATGTTTGCTTGCACCCCTGTTGTGCCATTCCTGCACAAAACCTCTTTGTGTATACCTTTCACGGATCTGCCACAGGTTCCAATACTGGTGTCTTACAACAAGAAGGGGAAAAGGGGGTGTTTCAATAAATATTATCCCCTCATTCACTAATGTCATCTCACAATACACATGGGGCGCTCAAAGAGTTGCCCCATGACGTGACTAACAGTATGGACTAATATGAGCACAATGTCAAATTACTGGAACTATCTCCTAATTGAGATTGCTGCTGTGAAGGATCCAGGTCTAACCAGTCTAACTTACCATTATCCTTCCCTTGCTGATTCTTACTGCCAAAACCTTTCTTGGAAAAAGCTTTGATGAGCTTTGCCTCCAGGAAGGCAATTTTCTGGGATAGAACTTTGTTGTCATCCCACAATCAAGCCATGATCTCAACACTCTTTTCCTCTCTTGCTCTTAAAGCCTCAATCTCATGGTTTTCCCTGAGTTTCACTTGTTGTAAAATTTTGTTGAATCCTAATAGCAAGTCTCCACAAATCCCATGCATAGATTTGATTTCTTTGGGCAGGGGTTCCTTCTTTGGCAAATTAATTAGAATATAATTCTTCAAAAGCCACTTTGACTTCTATCAAAGACTCCTTAGGCACAGTCTTTGTGACCTCCAGACTTTCCCAAGATTCCTTGAGAGAGCTTGTAGGAACTTTCTTCCTGGCTGCAGCAGTTTCTACAAAAAGTACTCCAAATTTTGCTCTTTTAAATGATAATAAAGAAGACATGATAATTGAAAGAATAATTGAGGGTAAAGCGTCAAAATTGACAATATATTTATTAAAATTTAGCTGTTTTTGCTTATATACCATTTGGGGCATATTAGGCTTAAACCCCCACCAGTTCCTAAACCAACCTATGATTCATGTTGCAAGTGGCCTATGACATTTGATTTCATCCAAACATCAGATCTTTACCTAAAAGATTCCCTGCAATTCTCAGTCTATGAGAATTAACCTACAATGAGAAGGAATCACATGACTCCATTAATCCCAATGTACCAATTCAGCATGAAGCTTCCTCAGCTCCTGGTGCTAAAACCCTGTGGATTACACATCACAAAACTCAGCTATTGATGTTCCAACTGAGAACAAGTTTATCAAACCTGAATACCCATGCATCCTTGAATGTATTTAGTTTATATAAGTTAATTGACACCTATTTGATTATATTGACTAACCTACACAATTAATTAACTTGACTTAAAGACACCCAGTCTTTTCTTGACACAGTCAAAACCGTTTTGCTCAACAATTAAATCCGCATTAATCATATTTGCAGGTATATTTTTAACTAAAGTTTTGAATTAATTAAAACTTTTGCAAGACACCTAGTCCCCAAGATTGATTCAGCCAATTTTTCCTCAGTTTTTGCCAGTTATGTCAGGATACCAAGAGTACTGTGGGGCTCCAGTAGTTGAGGGAGGAGTCAAAGCAGGTACTAGCATGGCCCACCAGATGATGGGACCTAACTTTACCAGGTAGGAAAGGGCCTTCCCACCCACAGCCCAAGGCCCAGCTGCTGGCAAGGTAGAGTCAATCAATCTTGTGAGCGCAAGGTAAAGCACTCCCAGGAATTGACTGTTCTGGCCAGTGGCGTCAGAGGTGGGTGGGGTAGAGATGGTTTGTTTGGGTGTCAGGGGTGGCTCCATGGGGACCAGGTAGGCAGCAGGATTTTTGTATTCCTGTTGAATATCAAAGGGTAGATGGTGATTGCTTTGCTGTAATGGACAATTTGATAGGGTTCCTTTGGTGCATTTGGGTGGGTGTACCACTGCAAGTCTTCCAAGGTCCAGGGTTTGTGGTCAGGATTTGGGGGGGGGTACTCAGTGAAATGCACAGGGCTAAATGGAGCGTTGGGTGGACAGTAGTAGTCAAAGGCTTCAGGTTTGTCAACTGAAGTCTGGCTATCTATCCCAATGGATGTGTACTAACGCTTGGGTGTATGCAGATGGAAGAGTATCAAAAATAGGTATGGAAGCAGATTGGTGAACCAAAGGTTCATAACATCTTTTTATTTGGTAAGAATGACAATACAGAACTTTTTCAGGTGCTTCTGGTTTATATACTTACTCACATGCAAGTGCCTCTGGGCATTTTTCTGGTGCTATCTGTGTGACAAGGCTTTGATATCTCAGGTTCTGCTGTTTTATTGGCTGCTTCATGGCCATGTTTGTGGTTTTCAGGAAAAGTTGTTTGGCTTTTTGGTTGTCCATCTTGGCTTGGCTGGCCATTGGTTCTAGCAGGTTTTGCTTCTGGGGTTATGGGGTTTTCCCAATTTGATCACCTTTTTTGGGCTGGCTTGAAAGGCTTTCCTGGGGCCAAGGAACTTGATTAAAAAAGGGGTCCCTAATTGGGGACCCCAAATTACTTAATGGAGGGTGGGCTTGAACTGGGTTTACTGGGCAGCTAAAAATAGCCTGCCCAGGCCCAGCCAAACCCACCAAGGCTTGAGCATAGCTTTTGGGGCCCAGAATGGGCCCTGAAGCTACTTCCAGGGCAGGAATGGTTCCCACACCTGGATTTGCTTCAAAAAGCAAAAATCCAGGTGTAGGCAAATCTCCCCCGCCCACTAGCCCTGCCTGGTGGCTAGGAGCAGGTTTGATTCCCGCCTGGGGCATTGAACTTGTTACTTTTGTAACACTATCCCCTTCTAAACTGGACTTGGCTTTCTTCTTCTCCCAATACTGGCAAATGGCATTGGCTGCATTGGTAAGATTGTCAGCTGGTTCCCAGGTGCTTTCCTCAGGCGGGTATCCTAGCCACTTGATGTAGTACTGTGGCTTGCAGTAGTGGGTCTGGTTGCCGTGTATATACTCTACTTTGTGTTCAAGGGATCTCCCTACCAGGATGGGTGGAGGGGCAGTCTTCAGTTTTTGGTGGGGCAGGGAAGTTCTGTCCTTTTTGAACAGCAATGATTGGTGGAATACATAATGTATTTTCCAGGTGTTGGGTAACTTCAAATGGTACGCTACTTTGCCTATTTGGCCTGTGATCTGGTAGGGCCCGCTTCTTTGATGAGCTAACTTATGGCATGGGACATTTAGGGGTATGTTCCTTGAGTCTAGATAGACCTTGTCCTCAATCTCTAGTGGCTTTCCAGGGGTTTGCTTTCTGTTAGAAAAGGCTTTATAGGTCTGTACTGTGCTAGGTTAGGTTTTAGGAGCAGGTCATCTGGGTTTCATGGATGTGTTCCATCCAGGTCCTACCTGCTTTTTTAGACTCCTGGTTCCCAATATTGGGGTCCTAAGTGGGGTCAAATCTGTAATTAGCTTTGAAGGGAGACATCCCAGTGGACACATGGTCTTTGTTATTGTACACATACTGGGCTGTGGATAATAGGTCTTCCCAGTTGTCTTGATTGGCATTTGCATAGCATTAGAGGTACTGTTCCAAAATCTGGTTAACCTGTTTGTTTTGGCTGTTGGTCTGAGGGTGGTAGGAAGTGGACACACAACTTTTGATTCTTAGGTCCTTCATCACTTGCGCCCAATAATGAGATGTGAACTGTGGTCCTTAGTCTGTCACTATTTCTTCTGGGGTACCATGTTGGGTGAGTGCTTGGTCATGAAAGTGTCAGAAGGTTTCAGCAGTAGTAAAATGGGTAGTGGTGGGGACAAAGTAGGCCATTTTGGTGAAATGGCCAACCATCACTAGAATTGTGTTGTAGTCTTTGAAGGGTGGGAGTTCAACTATGTAATCCATGGATACCAATTTGCAGTGGCCTTAAGGGATGTCTAAGGGGCAGAGGAGGCCTTTTGGCTTAGAGCGTCTTGTTTTGGTGTGCCTGCATATCTCACAGCCCTCAATGTAGTTGATAACATCTGTGTCTATCTTGGGCCACAGGTAATTCCTTTTGATGCTTTGAAGGGTTTTGTGGCGGCCCAGGTGGCTGGCTAGTTCTGAGTCATGATAGTCCTTTAGGACAGAAATCTGAGCCAATCCTTCTGGTACATAGATTCTTCCTTGGAACAGTAGGGTGGTTCCTTTTAGTGAGTAACCTCTTTTGTACAGGGGGCTGTCTAGTTGTTTTGAGAGTTCTGAAACCATGGTCTTGACAATAGGGTCCTTTTCCTGGGCTTCTAATACGTCTGATTTCTTAGCAACAATTTTCAGGTAGTTTAGCTGTCCCCCCCCCCCCCCCCCCGGGATTCTTCCACTGGTTGTATCCAACAGGGTATGGGTGTTGTGATCTCTCAACTTGGTGGAGGACGGGATCAGTTTGGCTCTTCTGCTTAGGGCATCTGGGGCAATGTTTACTTTGCCGGGTTTATAGTCAATTTCTAGTATGTAGTTTGCCAGTTCTAGGGCCCATCTTGCTTGTTGTTGGTTAAGCTGACGTGGTTTGAAGAAGTAAACCAAGTTTTTGTGATCTGTTAGGACCTTTACTGGGTGCTCAGGGCTGCATAGGTATCTGTGCCAGTGCTTCAGGGTCTTCATTATAGCTAGCATTTCTTTGTTGTATATAGGATAATTATCCTTCATCAGGGATCATCTTTTTGGAGTAATATGCTACAGGATGTAGCATACCATCCCCTCCTTCCTGAAGAAGCACCCCTCCCAGGGAAAAGTTGGAAGCATTGGTTTCCAGGATGAACGGCTTTGTGTGGTCAGGCATGGCTAACACAGGCGCGAGAGGTGAAGGCCAACTTCAGGGCTTCAAAGGCAACAACACAGTCAGGGGTCCACTCAAACTGGACTTTGTCTGAGCAAAGGCAGGTCAGGGGCAGAGTAATCTGAGAAAAAAATTATGAAATCTCTACAGTAGTTTGCTAGCCCCAAGAAGCTCCTAACATCTTTCTGACAGGTGTGGGCAGGCCAAGCTGTGATCGCGTCCACTTTATCTTGGACCATGGCAAATCCACCAGTTTGTACTATTTAGCCCAAGAATTCTACCTCAGGCTGAAAGAAATCACACTTCTTGAGTTTGAAATGGAGGTTGGCTGCTGCTAGTTTCTCCAATATGGGGTCCAGGTGGTGGAGGTGGTCTTCATGTGTTTTGCTATATATCAGGATGTTGCCAAGGTATGCCACGCAGAATTGGTTAAGGTATTCTCCAAGGACTAAGTTAATCATCCTCTGGAAAGTGCTAGGGGCATTGCATAGCCCAAAGGGCATGACCAGGTATTCACAGAGTCCATATCAAATTTTGAAAGCTGTTTTGTATTTGTTGCCTTCTTTGATTTGGATCTGGTTAAAGGCATCTTGGAGGTCAATCTTAGAGTATACTTGTGCCCCAGTTAAGACGTCACATAGGTCATCAGCATTAGGTATGAGGTATTGGTTTTTTACTGTGATTTTGTTCAGCTTCTGGTAGTTTATACAAGGTCTCATTCCCCCATCTTTTTTCCCAACAAATAGTAAGAGAGAAGAGCATGGGGCCTTTGAGACTCAGATAAATCTTTTCTTGGTTATGTCTTCAATGTGAGCTTCCAAGGCCACTTGTTCTTTGTGGTTACAACTATAGATGGGTATGTGGCTGGGTTGTGTATCAGGGAGTAAATCAATGGCGTGGCTGTAGATAGGGTGTTCAGGTAGTTGAGTTGCTGCCTCTTTGCTGAAGACACTGGCCCATTTCTTAAGGGCTGAGTCAGCTTCCCAGAGCAAGGGTCCAATTGCATGGTCATGAGTTTGGTGGGGGGTACTATGTGCGGGCTTGGCCAAATGGGTATAGTGTTGGGGTTAGGTCCATTTCCCAGGGTTAAAGTTTGGTCACAATAGTTCAGGATTGCACCATGCTTGTCATCCCAGGAGTCTCCAAGAATCAATGGGTGTGGTAATCCTCTCAACAGGATAACAGATGAGGGGTAGGTGTTTTGCCCAATCTTTAGCTCAAGTTGTTGGTTACATTCTTGGCCAATTTCAGTTGAACTGTTTCCTATAGTGACTTGGAATTGAGTATCTGAGGGGGTGGGTCCTAGCTTGGATGCCAATGTGGGGTCAATGAAACTTTCATCAGCCCCTGTGTCTAAGAAAGCCTTTTTGTGGAATACTTTATCTCCTACTTCTAGGGTCACTATGATATACTTATAAGACTGGGAGGTAGTGTTTAATTGGGCAAGGAAGCCTGAAGTTTGGTTTCTTTTGGGACAGGCCCTGGTCTGGTGCCCTGCTTCATGGTAGTGGAAACACAACCTGTCTCTGCAATGTTGTTGCAACTCCTCAGGTGTCATAGCTGGTCTGGCTGCTGTGGGGCTTCTGGCCACTTGGGGTCCATGAGGGGCGGTGCTGTGGGTTTGTTGGTTTAAGCTTAGTCCTTGGCAGAGAACAATCAGTTCTTCTAACCCAATTGTGGGGGGTGGTGCTTGAGGAGGTCCTTTAACCCTGGGTCCATGCCTTTTCTGAATAGGATGGCAACCAATTTGTTGTCCAGCATTGCACGGGTCTGTAGTTTGGTGAACTCTTCTACATAGGTTTGTAGCAGGTGGCTGTTTTGCTTGAACTCCAACAGAGTCATGAAGGCAAAGTGTTGGTGTGATGGTCCACATGTTTGGTGGTTTGCAGGTGGGACTAATATTGGCCAGGCAAAAGTTTGGTTGTTTGTTGTAGGTAGAGGCCTAAGAGGGAATGATGGCTATTAGGGATGGTAAGGCCTAGCTAGTAGGTGTAAAGACTACTAGGGGCAGAGGTTGGCTCCACCTGGCAGAAGATATTGGCTGCTGTGGGCTAGAGTTCTTCACCTAGCAGGGAACTTTGGCTGCAAAAGGGTGAAGAATGAGATAGCTAGCAGAAAGCTTTGTCTGTTTGAGGTGAAAAAGGTTTTGGACCCCTGGCGGGTAACACGGGCTACCAGGGAGGGGAAGAGCTCTGAGGGCTCTACGTACCCTGATACGCTTACAGGAGGTCTGTGAGCAAGCATCTTACCTAACAGACTGGTAGGGTGTCCTTGTTTATGCCCCTATGGAGCTTTTGGGGAGAACCCAGAGTGAGCATTGGAGGGTATAGATTTGCTTGGAGGTGTCACCAAGGCGGTTTGCTTGGGGAAGCAAGCTGCAGAACTTGGTGTGATCAGGCCTCTGGGAAGTAGAGATGATTACTCTGCAACTGAAAGCCCAGACTTAATCACCTGGGTGAGTAAAAACAACAACATAGGCTGTGAGGATCTATGGTTGGTTGGCCTAAGTGGAATGCTACTTGCAAGGGCCTAGTCAAACGCTGGTTCAATGTAGACTCATGCCTGGGTCTACAGGTTCTGGTAACAGGGACTGAGATAAAGAACCAAGGTGGTTCACAGAATCAGCATAGAAGACTAGTGAGAGGAACTTTTTGATCACAGAGAAGGCTAGTTGAAGGACTGTTGGTTCATATTAAAGTTTGGAACCAAAATGGTTCATTGTGCAGGTGGAACCAAGATGGTTCCTAGTGAGGATAAGTGGAAGGGCTCAAAGATCATAGTGCAGAAGTAGCTGATCATGATAAAGGAGTAGCCAAAGGACTGGTAGGCTGTTTAAAAACTGGAAAGGATCTGTTCTGTGAACTAAGATGGACTGTTTTATGGTTAAGCTGAAGAGCTGTAAGATGTGGTTGAAGAGCTGGCTGAATAACACAAAGATGATGGTGAAGAACTAGTGGTCCAGAGAAATGAGCCAAGATTTTGCTGGATTGATTTGCCAAAGTGGGAAAATGTAGAATGTTTTGCCTTGGTTTAGTAGTAAAATTAAGAAGGAATATGGATAGAAGTGTGGGTGAGATATTTATTTATTTTTAAGTTCCTAGGATAGATGAAGGTATATTGCTATGAGAGCTGGATACAAAGTTGTTTTGGTGAGACGTTTTCCTTGGATTTTACAAGATTTTTAAGTATATGGGGAAAACGTTGAAGAGGTCCAGAAAGAACAGTTTTAAATAGTATTCTACTATTTAAATGGATTTAGGTTGAATTCAGGGAAGACTGGTGCCAGAATAATGGACCAGTTAACACTTTGGTGCACAAAGAGTTATCCCTTTGAGCGGTTTGAGCTGTGGAAATTATTTTCCTAGTTGGATCCTGGTGGAACTTCAGAAATGGTCTATTTCTTCGCTCTGCATTTATTGGTTGAGTTCTGGCAGGTTTCCTGATGAAAATAATTGGTTGGAAGCCAAAAGCTTAAAGAAAAAGTGAGCAGCAATGGTTTAAGCTTCTGAAGAACGCCATTTTGAAGGCAGAACTATTGGGGAAAGGACATTATAAGAAGGTGGCTGGCTGGAAAGTTAAAGGGTCTTTCTGGGTCTTTTCAAGGTCTTTTGGGGTCTTTGACGGGGTCTTTCCAAGGCCTTTTGAGTTTCTGCCAAGAGGTTTTTGGAAGCCTTTTGATCACCAGCAGGATCTTGGTTGTACTTATACAAGTGGAGTAACAAGGCCACTGGAGCTATAAAGAGAGCTGAAGCCCACAATAACGGAGCAGGAGCCCAAGAATAAGAAGCTGGATCCTAAGTGTGGCGCAGGAGTCCAAGTCTAAGGAGCAGAAGTCCAAGACTAAGGTGCAGGAGTCCAAGACCAAGTACAAGAAGTCCAAGATATTGTTGGAGGACTCCAATTATTGGCAAATCTATATTGTTTTCTTGACCCCCTGGGTCATATACCAGAAGGTTTCTAAGGGGATCTTCCTTCTGAGAGTGAATAAAAGCCCATATTGACCCCTATACATATTTCTGAGAACATTTCCCTTACTAGAGAATGACAATCCCTTCCAGCCGGTCCCTGTTTACAATCCAGGACACACTTTGGGGACTGGTGGACAGGAACTCCACAGTTGGGTATTCTGGTCCTCTCCTGTGGCCATTAGTTCAGCCTCAAATTGAGCATAGTCTAAGAAAAACTCTATTTTGTTGGTGGTGGCCTTGCCAAATCAGTCTAGGATGTCTCCTGTTAGCATGGATGCTACTCCCAAAACTTTGGCTGTGTTGTTGGGATAGGCGGCAGCATTGGCTAGGAAGTGCAGTTGCAGTACCAGCATGGCTCTTCTAGCTTCCTCTAGGCTGAGCTTGCCCATCTGGGGCATGGTCACATTGGAGGTGGTTTGGTTCACAATAACATTCTGTACTTGGGAGGAGGTTGCTGTGGTTGGGTCTTTGCTCTCTGGAGCATCCTTGGGATCATCCAAGGTCCTGGTTGTTCTCTTCCACATGGAGGAGATTGGGTATGATAGCCACAAAATAGCAGTAATAAGTGCTAATCATAAAAACAAACATATAAGTAGCCCCAAGTGCTAATAACATCTTG
Source organism: Entomophthora muscae (assembly GCA_014839935.2). Classification (NCBI taxonomy): domain Eukaryota; kingdom Fungi; phylum Entomophthoromycota; class Entomophthoromycetes; order Entomophthorales; family Entomophthoraceae; genus Entomophthora; species Entomophthora muscae. The sequence goes on along the minus strand of QTSX02006527.1, from coordinate 184,904 downwards.
GGGCCCAGGTTACCAAGTTTAGGGTGGATTGTCATAATGTCAGGATATCAAGAGTACTGTGGGGCTCTAGTAGGTGAGGGAGGAGTCAAAGCAGGTACTGGCATTGCCCACCAGATGATGGGACCTAACTTTATCAGGTAGGAAAGGGCCTTCCCAGCCACAGCCCAAGGCCCAGCTGCTGGCAAGGCAGAGTCAATCAATCCTGTGAGCGCCAGGTAAAGCACCCCCAGGAATTGACTGTTCTGGCCAGTGGTGTCAGAGGTGGGTGGGGTAGAGATGGTTGGTTTGGGTGTCAGGAGTGGCTCCATGGGGACCGGATAGGCAGCAGGATTGGTGTACTTCCCGTTGAATATCAAAGGGTAGATGGTGATTGCTTTGCCGTCACAGACAATTTGATATGGTTCCTTGGGTGTGTTTGGGCAGGTGTACCACTGCAAGTCTTCCAAGGTCCAGGGTTTGTGGTCAGGATTTGGGGGGGGGGGGTACTCAGTGAAATGCACAGGGCTAAATGGAGTGTTGGGTGGACAGTAGTAGTTAAAGGCTTTGGGTTTGTCAACTGAAGTCTGGCTATCTATCCCAGTGGATGTGTACTGACGCTTGGGTGTATGCAGATGAAAGAGTATCAAAAATAGGTATGGAAGAAGATTGGTGAACCAAAGGTTCATGACAACTTTTTATTTGGTAAGGATGATAATACAGAACTTTTTCAGGTGCTTCTGGTTTATATACTTACTCACATGCAAGTTCCTCTGGGCATTCTTCTGGTGCTATCTGTGTGGCAAGGCTTGACATCTCAGGTTCTGCTGTTTGATTGGCTGCTTCATGGCCATGTTTGGGGTTTTTAGGAACAGTTGTTTGGCTTTTTGGTTGGCCATCTTGGCTTGGCTGGCCATTGGTTCTAGCAGGTTTGACTTCTGGGGTTATGGGGCTTTTCCCGATTTGATCACTATTTTTGGGCTGGCTTGAAAGGCTTTCCTGAGGCCAAGGAACTTGATTAAAAAAGGGGTCCCCAATTGGGGACCCCAAATTACTTAATGGAGGGTGAGCTTGAACTGGGTTTACTGGGCAGCTAAAAATAGCCTGCCCAGGCCCAGCCAAACCCACCAAGGCTTGAGAGTAGCTTTTGGGGCCCAGAACGGGCCCCACAGCTACTGCTAGGGCAGGAATGGTTCCCATACCTGGATTTGCTTCAAAAAGCAAAAATCCAGGTGCAGGCAAATTTCCCCCGCCCACTAGCCCTGCCTGGTGGCTAGGAGTGGGTCTGATTCCCACCTATGGCATTGAACTTGTTACTTTTGTAACAAGTTAGAACAGTCTAACTAACAGTCCATGTGCTATTTTTTTATTAAATATAGATACCAAGTTTCCAGGAATCTTTATATGAAGGATTCCAGTCAAACCTATCTACATGAAATAAACAATAAAAACAAAACATCTTTTTATCTCAGAGCATTTATTTGGCTAAATACTTAGAAGTGACTGTTGTACAGTTGCAGCAAGTTTAACCTGGTCAGGAGCATTCTTCATATTGGTATCCACTTCCTGGTTGGGAACCCCTTCTTCTTCCTGGTAGGTAACCAGAGTTGGGGTCCTAGGTTTCAGCACTTTATGCACCTTCTTTTCTGTTACTACCTCCTCATCAGATGATACCACCTCCAGGTTTGTATAACTATCATTATCAGGGTTGTCAGTGGGATTTGATAAATTTCCTGTCTTTCTGTCCTTTTTTGTGGTTTAGAAGCCTTGTAGAAACCTCCCAACAATTTGATGTTGGACAGAGAATTTTCATCTTTGGGATTGGCCCAGATGCTGTCCTTTGAAGTACCTAAAAAGAAAAAAATTGATTAGTAAAAAATATTAATTTTAATCTTACCTTGAGGTACTGCTGGTGCAGTGCATAACAAAGGGCTACTTAGGTAGCCCCTATATGCACCAGCGGAACAATTGTTAATCTACAAGGCATCACGTTGTAAAAATCCACTACTTACCAGTGGATTGTTACAATGCAACACTATACAACAATTTGATCTTTTCAGGCTGAGAAGATTTCTTTGTTGTTTAGGTGCGCTACACAACAATTTGTTGCTGCATAGCATATCATTGCTATGTAACAGCTTGCTTCCAATGGAGCTGTTACATAGTGGTGATTTGCTTGCTCCCTGCTGGCTGGTTCTGTTCCTTCTGGTTGGCTGTCCTGTTCTGGTTCCCTTGGTTGGTTCCGCTGGTCCCCTGGTTAGCTTTGTTCTTTCCCTGGTTGGCTTCTTGGTCACCCTGTTTGGTTGTCTCTGCTGCTTTTCTCTGGTTGGTTGGTAACCACCTCCCAATCACCTGGTTGTTTTGGGGTTTCCAAATAATTTTCTGATGACAATGGAAGTTTCCCTCCAGTGATTACAGGATCTAGTACCCTTTCTGCTCTCTCTTGCTGTTCCCTTCCAGGCATTAAAAAGATAGGTGTGGTGTGGTCTTACATAGCTCTAGTAGGAGATTGGTCTTATTCTGCTGTTCCTTCCTCTTGGTCCACATCAGCTACATTTGCTGGTTCCTCAATCATCTCATCCATCAGGTCAGGCAATTCCTCTTGGGCTTCCACATTTGTCATTCTGCTGGTGACATGAACTCTTCTGGTGCCTAGCCCTTGCCAACCCTGCATGATTGAGAAGATCTTATTTGCCTCATCCACCGGCTTCTTGTTCTTCTGGTTTTCTCTTCTGAGTTAGGTGTTCTCCTGAAGTAACTCCTCAAGAAGGGCTTTGAGTTCTAGGGTATTATCCCTGATATCCTGAGTTGCCTTGTGGTATCTGGAGCAATAAGAAGACATGGTGAAGTCATCAGATTTCTCCTCCCTTATGTAGTCTTTTCAAGAGAGGGGATGTGTGATGACTGTGAATCAGAGCCTCCCTCACCCATGAGGTTAAATATGGGTGTAACTCTTCCCACTAGATTGAGATGATCCTGGGCTACTACTGGATGTAAAGCAGTCCAGCCTCATCTTAATCCCTTCCCAATTCCCCCACATTCATTATTGTGCAGGAATAATCCAAGTATAAATTAGATCTCATTCTTAAAAATAAAAACACCTTTTAATATCACTACTTTTTGCACTTCCAACTTGTATCTTTACCTTAAAGATATAGGCCCTAAACCAGACTCTTTGAAGACTCTGCTTTCTTGTTGCCCCTCTAATAAGGTAACAAGAAGATCACCCTGCTGTACTAACAGTTATAGTTAGTTTCCTAGGCCTGATCAAAGTGTGCATTACTATTTCCTGTTTCTGCAGCCCAGTAACAGTAGTTTTTCGGAAGAAGCTTTAAAGGTCCTTGCTCCTTTTACAACTCTCCATAGCATCACATTCGCTGGGCCTTTTCCTGTCTCGGTGGGCGATGTGATTTCTAAAGGATTTTATTCTTGTGATGCTGTTGTTGAGATGTTTACCAACATGTTTTCATGGCATTTATGGGCCCTGACAGTTGATAAGCAGTACTCCCAACAAGCTAGGCCTCTTGATATCTACTGAAGCATGATATTACAGATAAATTAGAGTACTTTAAATTCAGAACCTAAACATAAAAATGTGGGATTGTCAAATCCTTGGTCCAAATTTTGAATCACTTTTACAGGATAGTTTTTTTAATGAAATTGAATTCTTTGTATTTTTATTTGGATTTTTAAAAATGCGGGAACTCATAGACACTTTGCAAATTTCAAGTCAAGCTGCATATTTCCAATGGACAAAATGAATTAACTGGAATCAGATTTGAAGTGTTCAAATCTATCAACCATTTTCATTGAGTTTACTATAATTTTTGGAACTGCAGTATTATCAAATCCATGAACCAAATTTCAAATCACTTTTGAATGCCACTAGTAAACTCAAATGTTAATTGCAGGAACTGGAATCCAAATTTAATGTACAGTAAGAAACTAGGAAAAATCAGTCCAAATCAAGAAGCTCCACTCTGGATAAAATTGAATGAAAAATTCAATCTCAACAACCATGTTTAGACATGAAATTAAGTGAAATATAAATTTTCTAAACTGGAAATGATGCAATATTCTGAGCTCTAAATCACTAATATAGCAACCACAAAATCATATGATGATATATGAGCTACCCTCCTGATGACACAGATTTTTTTTAAAGTTTTTGGCCCCCAGCGTAGCCAGAGGCAAAAAAACTTCCTTTTGAGGAAGGAAGAAGAAGCAGGGGAAAAGATAAACTATAGTTTACTACAAAAAGTGTTAATGTATTGTTATTAAGGATACTCAATTACAGTAGATTTTAAAAAATGCTAATAATAAAATAGAATTTTATATTAAAATCTATATTTATCAAGTTGTCTTTTCCTTGGTGTGTGATAGTTTATTTACTGTTGATAATTTATTTTCATTTAATTGGATAGTTTCACCTCCAGCTGCCTTGGCAATAGGAAATCAAGCCATCTCTGCAAGACCAGCTGTGGTTGCAGAGGCAACTTGATTTCTTATTGCCAAGGCAATGGAGGTGAAACTATCTAATTAAATGAAAGCACATTATCAACAGCAAATGAACTATCAACACACCAAGGAAAAGACAGCTTGATAAATATAGATTATAATGTATAGTTCTATTTTATTATTAATGTTTTCTAAAATCTACTGTAATCATGCATCTTAATTTTAGCCATCCTAAAATGAAATATGGTAATTTTTGAGAATGCCTATGATTCCTAAAAGAATTGGCACAAATCCACTCTAGATCCTTTGACATCCTTTTTGAAATGCCCATAAATTATATTTATTTCAAATTCACCTCATTTTTGATATGAAATTTGGTTCTTGTATTTGACAATCCTGCAATTTCATATTTGTTAAGTTTTACATGATGTCTATGATTTGTTTGAAATACAGGAAATCTCAAATTGTACATTAAAATCTTGCATTTATAATTCATGTATCCCACATTTGTTTGCTGTGTTTTGTCTTTAGTTAGTTGAGTTATCTGCTCAAGGGATTTAAAATTTGCCAATTTAAATAAATAAATAAAATTCAAATTAAATGGTTGATTTTATTAAATATTTTAATTTTCACTCAGCTGAGTTGCCTACAAAAGTGATTCGAAATTTGGGCCAAGGATTTGACAATCCCACATTTTTACGTTTAGGTTCTGAATTTACAGTATATGGTAGATGATATTGGTTGCATCCAAATTTTAATACACCAGAAGGGCTGTGGTTTTTTGGTCTAAGATTTAAGAATAGCATTTTATTAGAAGCCATGCTACAAAGAATTATTCAGCTAGATTGGGAGCTGAAATTATTGTCATCTGGCCTATTTATTCCTTTATCTTGTATTAACTGCTATTTATTAAATAGCCATTATAATATAATGAGATAATTTCTATTACCCCATTTTGCAATGTATTAGAATATTAGCTTGGTAAAATGATGAAATCTAAGCTATTTATGTATAGCTGCATTTATTTTAAAATTTGGTATTTGATTTAATATTTATATTCATGGAATAAGAATTGAGAGCCCTAGTTATTCTATAAAGTTTAGGCTTTCTGAATCAGGGGTTGAATAACTGTGCGTGAAATTATAACTTATTATACTGATCTGGCTGCATATTTAAAGCTTTAATGAATACGTTTTATTGAGAAGAATAACTTGACCAGACTTAGTTAGATTTCTTGGAATAGGTTGAGAAGTGAACCTTCAGAATGTGCAGCCGCAAATCATCTACTGCTTTGAATTCAAGGCTGCATCTCCTAGTTGGGCAGATGAAGACAAGATTATCAGGCTTTGAGGTGAGATCAGCCTTGAAGTGCTTCTTCTGGAGGTGGTGCTTGAGCATGTGGGCGCGGAAGCCAGGAACACTAGTGTATACCTTGGTACAGGGCTTAAAGGGACATGCAAGCTCATTGGGATTAAATTCCTTGTTGATGGTGGTAGCTTTCAGTGAGGGCAATTCTTCTTCTGTGGGATTTAGTGATATACTGGATGAGTATGGAGCAGGAAGAAGAGGTCTCTCAGGAAGGATATTTTTGGGAATAATACTGGGTTTTAGAAGGCTAGGGTAGATGTAGTATGCCCAGTAAGGCCAAGTATCATGATGATCAGAAATAGATATATAGGCACTTAGCATGAATGTGAATTTTGAATATTCTAGAGGATTCTGGTTGACTATTTCCATAAAGTCATAGGCAAGTGCAGTGGCTGAAGTGTATGGATTTTTAAAGTCAAGAGGAGATTGTGAATGTGGAGCAGGGCGGAAGTATCTTGGGTTTGATGGGAGTGTGTTGAATAGCTTGAGGAATGCAGCAGCACGCTGGATAACAGGTACATTCTTGTTGCCTATTACACATATATGTGGAGTTTTACGCATCTTAACATGCCCACCTTTGATAACAGGAAAGTGGCTTTCAAAGAAGTGGACCAAAGTATGACTGAGCTCAGAGAAGGTCTCACTACAACATGTATAAGGAGTCAGATTCAACTTTCTAAGCTTGGCAGTAGGCAGACTAGGGCTTTGTGATGATCTGAGGGATGGGGTAGGAGATGCCTGGTAATAAAGGGAGCACAAGTCAAGGATATGTTGCAAGTCAGAGTTCATGAAAGAAGAAAAGTCTTGTGAGCAATGGTTACTTAAGAAGGGTGTAGCCAAAGGTCTTATTCTTTATGAATGGATGTGATTGTTTATTTAGAAATAGGGGCCAATCATTTGATGTGACAAATAAGCTTAGCTTCATCAAACCCTTTTAGAATACTCTTGGATAGGTAAATGGACTGTGGTATGTAATGATTGGTAAACAGGATTGGGTGGCTATTTATCTTACATGGATATGGAGATTATTTGGATACTTATGCTAAAAGCGTGAGATGATGAAATATATGATTTCATTTCATTTGTTAGTTTTGGTATTCCAGCATTTAACATCGAGTGATTTGTTTATTTGTTGCTTAACATAATTATAAATCGATTATTGATTAACTTGACTCCTGCTTGGAGCCTCATGAAACAAGGACGCATAAGGCATCCATCATGATTCAACCATTTAATAAATTACGAATAAGAAATAACTTGCAACATCCACCTGTCCAGATTATTAAATCGCTTGAACCGCCCTCGAAAATTTGTAAACATCTAAAGGCAACCGGAATTGCCCCGCGCCACAACTCCTCCCCTAATTTCAAACGAGAAATCAAACCAGCCTTCCTTTAGTGTCCTACTACCAGTCCCATTTTAAAGCTACTTTCTAAAGATAATAGCAACAAATACCACCTTTTCAATCTAGGTCCTCCGACAGTGCATAAGCTTTAAATTAAGGAGCCATCAATATAAATGATATCAAAACAATTATTCTCTACCCCAGTACTAACAAAGGTATATCATCCAGCGAAGTTTATTTAACAGCCCTATTTCCAGGAAAGATCAAATCCAAGCTATATTGAATTCAGTTGAGAAGGTTTTTCAGTCCGTATTTTGGATGTGAGAGATTCGTTCTCAAATCAGATTGTCATGTTTTGTGTGTGGCCTTTTCCGGAGATCAGAATTTGTGCCTCACTCCATTGAATATGCCACATAATATAAAAGGCGGGTGGATTTCAAGGATAGAGCAAACTATTCACTTTGTGCGTGGCACCAGATGTGAAGTTAGTGCAGCTCTGAAAATTCATCATTCAACGCGAAAATATTAAATAACATCATGTGCACATCGCTACATTTAGTAATCCAAGCTGACGACAACAGTACCTCTAAATGAAATAATAAGCTACTCAACTCCACCAAAATCAATAAAAATTAAATTATAACATCGCTTTCATTTTGAGTTGAACTATTGATTCGCAGTTCTATCAATGTTCGAATGAAAAACAGAAAAGTGAATCTCTTGCATTATCTACCCAACGCCATCTTTGAACTCAAATAAAATTTTGTTCCCTTTAAAAAATTGCATTATCTACCCGTTTTAGATTTTATTGTTGATAGATAATTTGCTAGACACATGGATGAAATTAAATGTGCTTGATTGGCCGACTTAAAAATGAAACAGCAGAGTGAATCATACAATTTTTATTGATGTTGATAGATTTTGGACATGTTTTGCTTAAATTAGCTTGTAAAATTGTTTGTAGCAGCTTGATTACTACAAATTGAATTGTATATTAACACTTGGCAAGCTTATAATCAAATATTTAAAATACTATCAGCTTTCATCTTCTCTCTCTTTAAACTGCAACCATCTCTATAACAACAGTGAACCAAAATGATAAATTTTAAAGCGTATAAAATAGTATGATGGCAGAAGTAGAGAAGGTTAATATACATCAGGTCCATTCACAAGGCATGAAGCCAGCATTGATAAGGCATCCAGATATAGGTTAAATTAAAAATGCCGGAGCCAATCAGAATCCGATAAGCTTTTAATTTAACAGCAGCTTTGAGCTGCAACATTTTTATTTTCCTAAATTATAAAAAACCTTAAAATCCATACCTTAACTATGTTTCTGCTGGGTTTTGTAAACTGATTTATAAAAAATTTAATTATCAAGTATTCTGTTGTAGATTGTACTTGCTGCAATTGCCTAAATCAAGTATCTATAAGTGAACTAATTACTAAAGAATAAGATAAGACTTCAGTTGGCCACTTAGTGCATATAATAAGTGTATAAATGTGATAAAGTTGATTGCTTTATTATGATAAGAGAGAATAGTTATAAAATAAAAGGCCATTGTCAGAAGACTTTATTTTCTTGGAATTCTCTAGAACCTCATTCATCTAACACATCTATTTGCATCAATGACCAGCATCAATCTATTAGTGGTAATTCTATGTTTGTTGTAGCTCATGTCAAGTATATACTTCTGGGAAAATTAATAAATTAGATAAGGGAAAAATTAAGAAGAAAATGATACTTTATTGGATATTAATATAGGATAATATATAGTATCATGGAAAGCCACATACTGTCTATGTATGTTTTGGTAGTCATGGGGCTTATCTAAGTGATTGTTCCTCTTAAGTCATGAGGCTTGTCCAAGTTGTGTTCCTGTGACGGATCCAAGTCTAACCAGTCAAACTTACTGTTATCTTGCCCTTGACTCTTGTTACTGGTACCTTCCTGTGACAAAGCTTCAAGGAGCTTTGCCTCCAGGGAGGCAATTTTGTGAGACAACACTTTATTGTCATCTCTTCAACAAACCATAATTTTGACACTCTTTTCATCTCTGTTTCTTAACGCCTCAACTTCACAATTGACTCTTTCCTTTACTTGTTGCAAAATTTCATCAAACCCTAACAGCAAGTTCCAGGAGTCCCATGCATAAACTCAATTTCTTTGTGCCAGGGTTCCTTCTCTGGCAAAATATTCAGAGTATAGTTCTTCAAATACGCTTTCACTTCTACAAATATTCCTCAGGTGCAATCTTAGAGACCTCCAGACGTGCCCAAGCCTCCTCAAGCAAGCTGGTAGGAACTTCCTTTCTTGCAGCAGCGGCCTCGACACAAAGCACTCCAAATTTTACTCTTTCAAATAGTAATAAAGAAGACATGATAATTAAAAAGAAGTTTAGTGGAAAGCATCAAAATTGACAATATATCTTTATTTAAAATTTGCTGTTTTTGCTTATATACCATTTGGGGCATATTTGGCTGAAAAACCCTCCGGTTCCTGAATCAATCTATGATTCATATCATGTGGTCTATGACATTCAAGTCATACAAACCTAGATCTTTACCTAAAAGATCATCAATTTTTCTCAGTCTATGAGAATCAACCTACAATGAGAAGGAATCACATGACTCCATTCATCCCAATATACCAACTCAGCATGAAGCTTTCCCAGCTCCCAGTGCCAAAACCCTGTGGATTACACATCCCAAAACTCAGCTATTGATGTTCCAACTGGGAACCAGTTGATCAAACCTGAATTCCTAGGAATCCTTGCCTTTATTTAGTTATCTTTGCATTTAATGGTTTTTTGCCTTAAAACCCATTAAAATGCTTTGAAACTCAAACCAGGCGCCACCGCGGCGCCCAGAAATTTTCCCAGGCGACGCCTTGGCGCTTCTCAAATCAATTAGGTGGCGCAGCGGCGCTTCTAACCTAATGAATTTGCCAAAGCAGCGCTTTTAACCCAAAATTTGGGGGTTTACTTTTGATTAACTTTAACCAAACTTCTTGACACAGTCAAGGCAATTAACTAATATAATTAAATCCTCATTAATTATATTCCCATATATCTATTAATTAATCTTCCTATTTAATTAAATTATTTTTGAGACGCCTAGTCTTCAAGCTTGATTTGGCCAATCTTGTCTTCTGTTCTTTTATTGAATATAGATACTAAGTTCTCAGGAATCTTTATCTGAAGAATTCCAACCAAACCTATTTACATAAAACAAACAGCAAAACAGAGCAACTTTATATCTCAGAGTATTTATTCAGCTAAATGCTTAACAGTGACTGTCGTACAGTCACAGTTCTGCTTAGGATTCAAAATGTTTGATCCCTGTAATAGATGGTAAAATAATAACAGTGCCACCAACTTAGTGATTAGTTGGGGAATCATTTGGCAAGTCACTTAGGAAATTAATTCCCCAAGAGGGAGCAATTGAAGATGTAGCAACACTACTTGATCTTTAACACCATCAAAAAAGATTATGTAGTACAATTTTTTTTCATAAAGACAACAGTCTCATTATCACTGACTAATTTCATATCTTAATACATAATTATGTCAAAGATATACTCCTGGAAAATTATATAAAACAAAAGAAAAAGTAAAAATTTAAAGAGAGGATGATACTTTATTGAATATGAGTTTAGAGTATTATATAGTACCTTGGGAAGCCATGTACTGTCCATGTATGTTATGGTAGTAATGGGGCTTGGCCAAGTAGTGTTCCACTTAGGATTCAAAATGTTTAATCCTTGTACAACATGAGTGTACAGTAAGTGTTTCACTAATTATTCATTACTTGGGTTGATTTTTGGGGGAATTAATTTCTCAAGAGAGATTAATTGTATATGTGGCAACATTAATGTTGATTTATCAGCTAGAAAGATTTATAATTGATCATTAACTGTGGTACATTCAGACCAAACACATTTAAAATTTTATTATTTTCTCTATAGCAATAATAAAACCACAACCCTTAAGCAAATTCTAGTTATCATGTCCCTAGCCTCAATACCAAAATTAACTAATAGAATATAATATATATCATAGTGATTTTGGTTGAAAAAATTCCATTGGGTTAATACTTATAATTAAGCATGTGTTGCAACTGAACCAATAATAGTTCAGTATTTGAATTAGGGAATACAATAGTCCAAATAAAAAGGAAAAGAATAGGAATAATATGAGTTTATTTTAAGAATAATACAGATGATATACTATATTTGGGAGCCACAAGTTACAAAGGGGTGGCATAGTGGCGTGTTTTGTGTAATGTTCTGGCTGGGAATAACCCAAGAGAGGGATCAGCGTGTCAAATTGGCAATACTTCAAATTAGGAGATAGTGCCTGCAATCCAAGATTGGGCTCAGATTAATCCACATTGTTAGTCACACCATTGGGAAACTCTCCAAGTGCCCCTATGTATTGTGCAATACATTATTGGATGAGGAGATAATCTTATTTGCAACACCCCTTTGCCCCTTCTTGTTGTTGGACACTAGGATTAAAGTTTGTGCTAGATCTGAGAAGGTACATATAAAGAGTCTCTGTGTGGGGATGGTGCAGCAGGGGCGCAAGCAATCATGATGGGGTCTTTTGATGTTTCCTTGGGTATTCTCAAGTTGATAGGTGTGATTATTGTAGATGGCTTCCACTTTTAATAGTCCAAGGTGGTTGGGTTCAAGTTTTTCAAAATTAGAGTTAGAAGCATAGGCAGGGTCACCCACACATACCTTGCTTTGAGGTGCTTAGTTGCCCCCTTGATATGTTCCTGCTCTATGTTGCAAGCTTTGGCTCATCATTGGGTCAACAAGAGGGTAGTTGTGAGAGGGGTTTTCTCAGGAACAGTGGATCATGGGTTTCCCTCATTTATCCCAGTCAACCCATCAGAAGTGACAAATTCCAGGGTTCTGGGACTGAATCCTGTACCACAGTTGATTCTGGCTCTTAACATGAGCAAGGCAGTAGAGAGGTTCTCTGTCCAAGCGGTGTTTGGATGCTCCTGGTAGATTCCAGCAACTAGTTTTACTAGGGAACCATTCATAAGCTCTATGTGCCTGTTGGCCTGAGGATGATATGGCGTGGTGACTACTCATTTGAGGGCATACTTGACACAGTATGCTTTCATGACATTGCCCACAAGCTCAGGTCCCCCATCAGTGATGAGCCACTTGGGGCAGACAAAGCGTACTACAATCTCCTTGCCAATAAACCAAATGATTGTTTTGGCAGTGTGATTGGTGGTTGCCCATGCCACTGGCCAGAAGATGAAGTAATCAATGGCTGTGATGATGTAATTTTTGCCTAGCTTATCTTCAGGCTGGGGCCTAAAAATGTCAAGGGCCCACTATTTGAAGTGTTCAATAGCCTTGATGGGTAAGCCTGACTTAGGCAGGGCAGGTTTAAACATGTTCTTTTTGCACAACACACATGTATCAAGGAGGTCCAGGATTTCCTGGTGCATACAGGGCCACCAAACCTTACGCTTCATGGTTTCAAAGAGGTCATGTCCTCTGATATGGCCTAGGGTACATTTTTAATTTTGTGACTATGCTGTATTAGCAGAGTTACAAAGGAAAATGATTGGGAGCTAGATAATTGTCTTTATTAGGAGATATGGCTTATATGGTTCTAGTGGGTCATATTGTGAGGAGCATGGTTGTGATTATCTATCAGTTGAATCAGACAGGGAGTGACATTATCCTTGTAATTAGTGAAGCACCAAAACAAGCTATCCACTGAGCTGAGATTGTCATTGGTTCTTGTTGCTAGATTTAGTAATTTGAGTTGAATTCCGCATTTGGCTATGGGACATGGGGAAGTTGGTTTGAGAGTCACAGATCCTCTTGTGCAGAACCTTGCTGGGGGTTCACCCCAAAGTTTTGACAATAATATAGGATTGTGTCTCCTTGTTGTGTGGTGGAAATGTAGGGTGTCTTTTCACCTGTCTATTCTTGGTAGCACACATTGACAGTGTCAGTGATAAACTGGCTTTCATTGTCCTTTAGCTTTAAAATGATTGCATAGTTGAGACCCTCATAGAAAGTGGCCTCAGGGAAAAAGAGAGCATGGGTTAGTCTGGGTCTAACCTGTCATCCCCCATGATAGACACTAAATACAGACTAGAGAGAGCGCCAGCCATAACAAGTTCTTTTCCAGGCTTGTATTCTATGAAGAGCTGATACAGGGACAGGTTTTTGACCCATCCTGATTGATTTCAGGTCAAATTTGACTGGGTGTTGAAGTATTGGAGGGAATATGGTTTGTGAGGAATTGAGGTAAGAAGGTGGTACCTTCCAAGTATCAGCGCCATTTCTCAACCCAGTGGACATTGCAGTTAGCTTCTTATCATAAATAGTGTGACAGTCCACATGGAAGCTGTTGTGCAGGCAAGGGATGATTTGGCCACAATAAAGACTCTATGCTTGAAGTTGGAGAAGTATAGTGGCTTTAAGGCAGGTAAGAACCTAGTAGGTAACATTTCTACTAGGGGAGGATAAAGTCCCTGCTCAGTAGGTAACAAAAGACTACTGGGGAAGGATGGTTCTTCAACCCAGTAGGTAACAAAGGACTAATGGGGAAGGATGGCTCTTCAACCTAGTAGGTAACATGGCTACTAGGGAGAATGGGCAATGTAAACTAGCAGGTAACTAAGGACTTCTAGGGAAAGGAGGAGCTGAAGTAACTCTACAATCCCTTGGCTACTTTCAGAAGGTCTGTAAGTGGGGGCCTTGCCTAACAGATTGGTAAGGTATCATTTTCTGTGTTTTCTGAAGACTTTGGGGAGGTCCCAAAGCCACCAAAGGGGCATGGATATGCCCAGAGAGGTTATCAGGGTAGCTGCTTGGGGAAGCAGCTGCAGGAATTTATAATGAACAGGTCTCTGGGAATTAAAATTGTTACTTTGCAACTGAAAGCTCAGGATTAACCACCTTAGTGAGTAAAGATAACTGCACAGACATGAGGATTGTCTGTGATTGAATTGTGACAGAAATGGTTAGGTAGTAAGAAGCAGTCTCCATGTGGAGGGGAATCACCACCCAAATCCACATGGAGTTAATGATTAACCACCAACAAAGCTTCAAATACTGTTTGGTAAAATTTTCAAAATATACACTAGGATTAAGCAAAATGATTAATCCTAACCAAAAAAAAAGTCCCAGATAAATTGCCTGGGAGAGAATCAAGGTGTCTTCAGCATAAAATTCTGGACATTGAGAGGGAGCAAGTGTCTTGGCTTCAGATACAGTAGGGGAAACTCCAAGATTCTGAGCCATTGGATTAACATTGGGAGGAGACAACAACAAAGTGCCAACAGCGGGACCCCATCATCTGGTGATAATTTAACTGAGAATAAAATTATAGGGGATGTAGCGCAGCAGGCCAACTACAGTATGTATGATAAAATAAAGTTAGACAAGGAGAATATTAGATTTTATTTGAGTAAAAATTTTAGGAAGGACTCAACTCTTAAGAGTTGAACAGTGAAAATGTTGAGCAAGTGCCTAAAGTCAAATTGTGGAGATCAAAATCTCCAAATCAATGGATTTTTTGATCTCTGTACCTTTTTTCAATAAAATATTTGTCAAAAAAATAAATATTTTTCTTAAATTTGACTTTTTTTAAATGTTTCAACTAGTAGCTAAAATTGAAAAACCAAGTTTGAAGTTCCCAAATTAATGCAATTTAAAACACACCTTAAATTAATTTGGCTTTTAAAATAGATATTATTCACCCTTTTGAATATAGGGGACAAAATCAAAAGTGTAGAAATTGAAGTCTGGAGGTCTCTTTAATTTAATGCTGTAAATTCAGAACCTAAAGGTAAAAATGCAGGATTATCAAATTCTTTTGCGTAAACTCACCAACTTAATGGAGTAATTTTCATCCCAGAACAACTTACTTTTTTGTATAAAAGGATGAAAAATATTCCAGTAAGTTGATGAGTTCACGCAAAAAAATTGACAATCCTGCATTTTTACCTTTAGGTTCTGAATTTACAGTATTTGAGGCTCCAAAAATTAAAAAATAAAATATAACTTAATGTTGATTCTATCACTATGTAAAAGGTCAGAAAAGCTTCAAAAACATATCATACTCAACCAAATAAACTAATGTCAAAACCACAGGCTCAACCTGCTAGCAAGGTTCCAATCAAGCGGGTTTGTGACCCGCAATCTGATTATCCGGTCACTTGAAGCCAGACTAGGAAGGCAACTTGAATTACCAAATCCAACAACATGAACAGATGAGGATCCTTTACGGTGGATACCTTGTTTTGGCGCTTGACTCATTATCAGGATCAAGCCACCCCCTTCTTCCATCCAGCCGTGTGATCACCAATCATGTTCCTGTTATCCTTGATTCACATGAACTATATAACCATTATCTCACAATAAAGATTATTATCCATCTTCTAACTATTTTTTCCCATGTAACTCTGCTAAAACAGCACAGTTACAACACTAAAACCTATCATACAGGTTCACAATCACCTGTAAATAATTTGATTATAATTTAGTGATTTTATTAAATAAAAGATAGAGTGCTGAATGAAACAAACATTATATGATCACTTAGTAATTTACTGGGTGTAGTGATAGAGTGCACAAATTGAAAATGCTTCAAATTGAAATTCATAATACACTGATTTAGTGCTCACTGATATATGTTAAGTTATGATTGTAATTTAATATTTATTAACTAAGCTTCAATAGGTGTTTATAATCAAAAGTGCGGAAATTGAAAGTGCATTTAAACCAAACAAACACTCTACTTTGAAAACCCATAATAATTTAACCAGTGTAAGTTTAAATTTTAAAATTAGCATTTTAAAGGTTAAAGACTTATTTTATAACATGGTAGAGTTTCAGGCCTTTTGGGTTAGTTTAGTGTAACTTTTTAAAAGGTTTGGTAAATACTGCTGATTTTGGCAGTTTTGAAAAAAATATTAAATTAATTTAATATGTTACTATGTTTCCTATGTTTTTAGGGAGTGTCAAAATTGAAGTGCCAAAATCAAAACTCCCTAATTTTCTTATCAAAACCCCCTTTTTTTACTCCTTTCAAAAGCACCATAAAGTAAACTTCTCAATTAAAATATTTATTAAAACTAAAAAATATAGTAAACAGCACTCTGTCATTCATATTCTTCTAAAAAAATGATGGCTTTATTAATAATTTATGCTCTTTTTTACTAACCAAAAAATACTAACTTTAAATTGTCTAGATGCCCCCAAGTCAACTCCCATCAACCCAAAGAAGGCCACCCCTTCCAGATCCAAGAATCCTGGCTCCGAGACCAGCAAGAAGATTGTCAAGAAGGCCATCAAGAAGACCCCTGAGCCCTTCCCTTCTCCAGAAAAGGAGCCTTCTGAGGAGAAACCTACCCCCAGCCCCTTCAAGAGCCCAACTGGGCACAAGTTTGTCCACAGTCAGGTAGATGAAGAGGAGACACCCCCTCACATCTCAGATGAAGAACATGAATACCTGTACAACTCTGGAGATGATACACCAACTTAGGATGGCCTTGAGACCTGGGATATCCTTAAAATCCAAAATATTTGCAACTATGAAGAGGAGTTCCAACTGCCAGATGTCCTGCCCATCTCCTTCCCAATAATGTCCTCCAAGGGCAATGCTGGGTTCTACCATGATGATTTTATGTTTAAGTGTAATTATAAGCAGAAGCACCTGGTGCTTTATCATTACAAGTGTGAGGGGCCTGCCCTGCCCGCCTGACTATAACTGGGTTCACCCAGTTTAAGAATCTGAATAAGCAGCACACCTGCCTGGAACCAACTGGGGTATATAAGCACCTAATAAAGTGGTACCTGCGCCAGAGGCAGCCTTTCAACAGTGGACTTACCTCCCAGGAGATAGTTACTTGGGCTATTCACAACTTGACCAGTTTTTAAAAGATAAAGTTGGTAATTTTTGATCCCTTCAAAAGTAGGTGAGTGATAATTGCTGGAAGTCTGACAATGTGGGCAGAAGTTTCACCTCCCTCCTTGAGCTGAATATACCCAATGAGCTCAGAGTCACCTCCAAGGATTAACAGTTTCTCCTTCATGACAATGGTCCTGATGAGCATAAAAGAACCATCTGCTATGCCACCCAGGAAAACCTTAAAAGACTGATGACAGCTGATATCTGGTTAGCTGATGGGACCTTCTCATGATGCCCTAAAATTTCCCTCCAGGTTTGGTGCATCCATAGAATCACAGTGATAAGATTTTAACAATAGTTTACTTTCTAATGTCAGGACAAAATGAGGATGACTATACTCATGCCTTGGAGATTCTAAAGGGGAAGTTGGATCCCCTTCCCCCTACTGATGCCCCCACTTCTACCCCCAAGAGGAAGAAGTCTAAAACCCCAAGCCAACCTAATGATGAGGAAATATCAGAGCCTTATCACACCCACCTCCTTGTTGACTTTGAGCCTGCTTAAGCCAACACTTTCAAAAATGTATTTAAGAGCAAGCCTCATGGCTGCTTCTTTCACTTCTGACAATGCCTCAGAAGAAAGCTGCAGAGCTTTATTGAGCTCAACAGACTGGTCACTATATCAACCTCCCAGGAGCCCAAGATGGCCTTCAACTCCTTTTTAGTCATTGCCTTGGTGAGAAAAGAGGACTTCAGCAAGATATATGAGGCCTTTAAGAAGACAAAGTATATGGAGGACAATTCAGCTATTTTTGCTCCATTTGTTGATTACTTTGAACGCCAATATATGAAAACTTGAGACCATACACCATGGTAGAAAGGAAAACAAGATTGAATGGAACCAGTTCAAGTTTGTTAAGAATAAGACCATGAAGACTACTTCCTCCCTGGAAATCTGGCACAATAAGTTTGCCAACTGTATTGGGGTGAAGAGACCCAAGTTCAATGTCCTGATCAACAAACTCAAAGTTGAACAGGCAACCAATGAAACTCTTTACCAGGAGTTTTTAGATGGTTGTCAAAGTGTTTCCCAGAGAAGCAAGGATCTCAAAAGCTTTGAAATAGTCACAAAATCTCCCTTCTTCCCTACAACTCCTCCAACTGGCTTACTTATCTTGAGAATATTACAAAAGTTCTCTAATATTCCAAATTAAATCTTGCATTGCTTTTGCTTTCTTTTAATTTTATTTTGTGACAATAAACCATTTTAATATACAAATACATTTAAAGTAGTTTCTTGTTTATTTTTATATTTTATATTTAATTGAATACAATTATATATAAATTCTAGTCTAATTTTGATTTTAAAATAAAAAAGAGTTTCTTTAAAGAACAGTGAATTCAAAAATCTTTTTTATTATTTACATATAGTTTTTATTGCAGAAATGAATTTCTTGAGATCTCTTTAGTCTAGAAAAGATTTTAATATAATTATTTATATATTAAAAACTGTATTTTATTTGGATTCAAAGTTAACTTCTGTAAAATCAATTTTTGCACTTCAATCTTTGATATTTTCAATTTCTGCACCCTACATAGTGTTTCAATTTTTGCAATTTTGGGGTCCTGTTGGAAAATTGTGCCATTAATGCTATTTTGATATGGCCTTTGAATAATGATATATGCAAAGATTTGGTTGGTTTTACTTTTGACTTTGGGAATTCCTTGCCTTTTGCAAATGGGTTTGATCCAATATCCACCCATTCTGGAATATTGTGCCTGCCCTTGTCTGATCCTGGTATGACCTCACCCCAACATGACCCCCTTGACCACTCTGTCTATCTAATGGGTGATCATTGTCCCTTGTCTACTAGTTAAGTAGAATCATTTCTCCCAATAAAGACAAGTTTATCCACATTTGCATTGGCTTCAATATTCTTCTAGCTTTTTCCTTTCCTTTTTGCCAAAAGGAATTTCTCATCTTATATTCCAGGAAATTAAGGTACATGCTCTTAATTTTGCCCTGAAAACTAACCCAAGGCTGGCTTCAAACCTCAAATCTTTTGTTATAAAGATTTCCCGCTGTGTCCTTCTGGATGTTGTCCCCAGGAGCCAAACACGACAAAATGGTGCTCACTACAGGGGCTGCAAGCACCTCAGTTACCCTGTTCTCACGGGCATTCTCTGGTCCTTCTCCCTTTGTTTCTGAAGTACCCAAGCAACCTAAAGTTTTTAGTCCCCCTCTAGAAGAAGACATCACCAATGCCCCCTCAACTTGCATGGTAATATTGTTGTCTCCTGGGCCCTCCTGGGCCCCCTTCCAGATTTCTCACTCAACTATGAGCAAGCTTGTGCCGCTGCCTGCTCTCTCCTCTACACAGGTGCTGTGACAATACACACTATCCCTGGTCTCCGTCCTGGTTATGCTTCTGAAGATCTATATTCCTTCCTCTTGGATTTTGGTCTTCCCCCATACTGATGGAGTCTATGGAGACTATTGGTGTGTTGTTTAACCAATTCATTCAACCTGTGTTAGTCCATCATCAGTTGGTGCTGGGGTCGCAAAACCAGCACTTGACTGCTGTAGCCACCACTGTTTCCAACAATCAGGTGCAAAATATGGCCTATCAAGAATGGTCCCATAGTCTATTTGCTTGCATTTGAGATAACCAGCGCAACTTGCCAGCTTCATAAAAGTATTTGACCTTGTCCCTAAACTCCCTTTGCTCCTTGCCCCCTGGATATATTAAGGATTGCCTTTGAAAACTGGATGATGACCAAGCTACCTGACATGGCCAGATAGAGTTGACCCTTCTAAAATATTGTCAAGATTTTGAGACCCTAGTCACTGAACTCAATCAATTTTGAGAGCATGTTAATTCCCAGCTCAAGTTGGTTAGGACCCATGTCAATACTTGCAGCCAACATCTGCACTTACAGTATGGCTTGGACAATTCCGCGTTGGGAAACACTCTGATTCAGGTTCAAAACTACGTTGACAATAGAGTGGCCTCCATTGAAGTGTCTCTGTCTGCTCCTTTGGTTGATGTCCTGTCTGCCTTTGAAGCTAAGGTATGGGAAGCTATAGCCAAACTCAAAGCCACTATTCAACGTCAAGCCTCTGTCCCAAACCCTCCGCCTGATCCCCGCATTGACTTGCTAACAGACCAAGTAGCTACTTTCCAAGGCAAGATTGAGTATTTGAGACAACACCTCCCTGACCCTGATGATTTGTTCTCTGACTCTGGTGGCAAAAGAGAGGCTGAGGTCACTGGTACTCTTATCCACCTTGATCATGGGTGTTGCCCTGGATTGGAAGGCCAACCCTATGTCAACTGTGCTCTTGCCTTGGATCTTTTAGCGGCAGTAACTAATGATGTTGTAGATTGGCAAGATGCTCTAGAACGCAAGATGCAAAACCTCTCTCAATTAACAGAGACAATAAATGGACAAGTTACCCCTCTGGTTGCTCAACCAACTTCTCTGGCTACTTGTATCAATGGAGTTGCTGGTACATTGGCAGTACAACAGATCAAGATTGATGAATTTGGAGCTGCTGTTGCTACCACCTGGGATATCAGTAAACAGAACAGCTCTAAACTAGACACCCTAGAAGAGAGCCTTCAACTTCTATGGGCTAGACAACCCACTGCTGAATCTGAGTTTGAGGGCGATCCTCACATCAACGTTCTCAACCCTGGTGAAAATAGCCAATCCACTTCCTTTTTCATGGACCCAAACTACAAGCCAACCTTCAAGCAGATATTTGACCCTAAAACCTCTACCATTGCTGCCTTTTTAACAATCTACAAGACTGTAATGTGTAGGGCTACTGATGAGCTTAAAAAGGAGCATATTCTTACCTGTCTTCACCTACATGCCAAGAAGTTGTGGTCCCTGAACTCCCCTCCATTGTCACTTGGGAGGACATGAAGCATCTCCTTATTGAGGAATTTGGAGGAGATCTCAGCTTGGAGGTCAAGAAAGATGCATTTATGAACGTTGCCTTTAAGCCCAAGGAAACCCTGTCCAAGTTTGCTGATTGCTTCTATATTGAGGGACAAAAGTCAATCATCAGTCAACAGTTAACTCCCTGGGAAGCTTACACGGCATGTTCAAATGCTTTGAAGGTGAACCAGCTTCCATGCCTACACTTTAAGGCACACAAGGCTTCATTAACTTCCATAAAGAGTATTAAGACGCTCTTACAAGACATGCCTTTGACCCATGGGGGTACTGTGGTACGTGAAAATAAAGCCAGTAACACTGGGACCACCTCTTGTACGCCACACATTATGACTCTGGGTTCAGGTGGACAGACTAAGAGACAAGGCTGTCATAACTGCGGTCAGATAGGGCACCACTCACGTACCTGCACTAATCTCTGGGTAGAAGGTTGTGACCCCAAGGAAGAGACAGGAAAAGAGAGGTCAGCTTAGAGGCAGAGACGCTCTCTTCTGACTAATCTCCCTGTCTCCTCCTGATCCTCCTTCAGACAAGGAATCTCCCTCTTCCTCTGGTCCAACTATTCTTCACCTATTTCACAATCTCTCCAGTTATTCCAAACGGGAGGATTCTGATAGTGAAGAATTTGATAGTTATGGCTACTCTGTTTTGGCTGTTCCAGAAACTGTGTCTGTCCCTTACAAGCTTTGCTCAGGGAAAACCACCACTAATTCTTGTGCACCTTCAAGTGAAGCCAAGGCCATGGTAGCTCGTCCATATTTGGCCCAGGCCCATTGACCTCCTGTCTTGATAGATTCTTCTGAAGAAGCCACCAAGCTAGCTAAAGCTCTCTTTCAGAATGTTACTGTATTTCTCACACTGAAGACTGTGTATAAGGAAATTCCTGCTGTAAAATGCATGTTAGCTAAATGGGAAAAAGAGCTAGAAGCTGCGCAGGATGTGGTGGCTGTCTTGCTCCCCTTTGGGAAAGATACAACCTGCGTGGAAGTGTCAATCCAGAAAGTTAAGATCAAAGCCATTCTGGACATGGGTTCTCCAGTCAAAGTAGTATCATCCAAGATAATAAAGAAGCTTAAACTGGCTCCTGATATCAATTAAACTCAATTGTATGGTACCTCTGACATGGCACAAACTTGAGCCATTGGTGCCTAATCAGCCCTGCCCATGAGGTTTGGAAAACTCCTCATTGCATCCCCCGCTGTTGTCCTAGAGAACAAAAGCTATGACCTCTTGGTTGGTACACAATTCCTCTGCAAATATAATGAGATTGTAAACCTTCAAGATGGATACCTATTGCTCTTAGGATATGAGGTCCCTTTGATTTTTGAAGAACCTCCCCGGCTCCCAGGCAAACGTCTTAAAACTTGCGTGCTCAAGTACCCCACAGGTATCTTCTCTCTCAAGTACAGGACTCATTTCTCCAATATGTGTACCCCTCCTTCTTTCTGTCCTGCAGAGAAAAGTGTACCTCTTCTTGCCCCTGCGGCTATCACCATCTCTCCAGGCTCCCAAGTGGTTATAGACTCCCAGATATCTTATAAACTACCTAAAAAGTCATTCCTGGAACTCTACTCACCTGAATCTCTAAGCTGCAAAGAACCCTGATTGTGTCCAGGAATCTTAGATTGGACTCACAAGGAGCCTGTACAACTTTTGCTTGCTAACCTGACCGCCCTACTCATGCAGGTATCTCAGGGCCAGGTTGTAGGGCATGGTTGTATATTTGGAGCAGAACAAGTGGCGTCCCTCTATCTTTTTGGAAATTTCAGTGATTTAAATTTACCTGAAGACAATACTCAAGTTCTCTCCTTGTTCACTGCTGCTGACTTCCCACAACTGTCACCCATCCAACGAAATGATGTTTTGGACCTGCTCAATCAGTTTAGCAATATCCTTTCCTTTGGACCTACGGACTATGGCCTAGCTAAAGGGGTCATCCATCAGATCAATTTGGTGATACACTGCCTTTTTGTGCAAAGCCATACTGCTGTAGTAGGGTAGAGGATGCCTAGGTTTCTAAGGAGATTAAATAACTCTTAGATTCTGGGCTCTTGGCTCCCTCTCAAAGCCCTTGGGCCTCACCCTTGTTTATCCTCAATAAAAAGGACAGAGAACATCACATTGTGATGGACTACCACTGCCTAAACTTGCTTACAAAGAAAGACTCATACCCCTTGCCTATAATTGACAATGCTCTCAGACAGCTGGGTGGTCCTAAGTTTTTCTCTGCTATGGATTTAGCTTCTGTATACTTGCAGGTTGATTTATCACCAGAATATCAAGAAAAGGCTGCTCTCATCACCTCTGAAGGGCTCCATGAACCTACTCAAATGCCCCAAGGACTCCACAATGCCTGGCTACTTTTTAAAGGGCTATGGATTCCATCCTACAAGACCTAAAGCTCTCTTGTGTCCTTGTATATCTTGATGATATCACTGTATTCAGCTCCACATTCACCAACCACTTAGAACACCTCAAGGCTGTCTTCATCAATATTTGAGAATCTGGCTTGAAACTCAAACCCTCCAAGTGCTCCTTCTTTAAAGAGCAACTTAAATGCCTGGGTTATGAGGTCACCCAAACTGGGATCTGCCCCATGAATAGTAAGGTGGAAGCCATTGACAATATACTGGCTCCCAAAAATCTACAGGAGGTCCAAGTATTTCTTGGTATGATAAATTACTATTGAAAGTTCATACCTGACTTTGCTTAATTTAGTGAACCCCTTGTCCAGCTTCTTTGCAATGTCCCCTTTGAGTGGACTGACAGTCAGCAGCAATTTTTTTAAAGCACTGAAGGTCAAGCTAAAAGAGGCTCTTATCCTAGTCTACCCCAATTATGATAGAGAGTTTATCTTTTATACTGATGCAAGCAGAGTAGCTGTGGGTGCCATCTTAGCCCAGCTTGACAACAAAGGCGTGGATTAACCTGTAACCTATTCTTCACGGGTCCTCAACAAACACAAGAAAAACTACAGCGTCACTGAAAAAGAATTTCTGGCAGTGCTACATGCTGTAAAACAGTTCAGGCACTATATCTATGGGACCCACTTCACTGTGGTCACAGATCACTCCTCCCCCAAATGGCTGCAACAACTAAAGGAGCCTGAAGGTCAACTAGCATATTGTGTCCTGCGCCTGCAAGGATACAATTTCACTGTGGTAGATCATCCTGGGGCCCAGCACCAGAACGCCAATGACTTGTCAAGGATGCCTATACTAGCTATCCACCCCACAGACACTGATTGCCTATACAAATTAATAGGGTACCCTGACTCCTGGACCACTGAGCCAGAAGACATTTGACTGGCGCTACAAGCCCTATCCAAGGACACTGTAATTCAAGATAGGCAGCTCTTCAAAAAAGTCAACAATGCCTATCTACCCTACATTTGCCCTGGCATGAGGATAGCCATTATCCTCCAAGCTCACATTGACACTGGGAATAGGGGTATATTCAAAACCCATGACTGGATATGCAAGAACTTCTAGTGGGAGAACATGCACCTTCTGATCCCTGATATTCTTGCCTCCTGTCATTTGTGTCAACTCCAACGCCCTTGCCCTTCCCAACACCAATTCAAGCTTGTTCCCCCTAAGCATGCTTTCCATACTGTGAGTATTGATGCTGTTGGGCCTTTCCCTTGGTCTAGGTCTGGGTGTCAATTTATCTTAGTCACCATAGACCATTTTAGCAAATGGGTTGAAGCCAGAGCTACAAAAGATATAACTGCTAAGACCACTGATAATTTCTTGCTGAAAGATATCTTCTACCAACATGGCTGCCCTCAAGTCCTGCTTTCTGACAATGGCACCAACTTTAATGCTTGCTTCATCACGTCTATTATTGAAGCTATGGGTACCCACCAATCTTTCTCTGCGCCATATAACCCTCCAACTAATGGAACTGTTAAACAAGTCAATTCCTCCCTGGTGTCCATAATGAGGAAAGTCACGCTCTATGACGCTGCCAATTGGGATATGTTCATCCCTGCTGCCCTCTTTGCTTATCAACTCAGTAGACACCAAGTAACTGGTCATTCCCCTTTTGCCATGCTGTATGGGTGTGAAGCCGCCACCCCCTCAATATTGGGACCCCCCTTGATTGACCTTGATGCATCTGCAAATACTGAGGCCCATGTTAAAGACTTAACCAATTGTATCATTGACATTCAGGCAACAGCATATTCAACTGCCTATAAGGTCAAGACTTTAGAGCTCTCACCATTAAATTCTTCTAGAGCCCCCTCCCTGAGTATCAAGTAGGCAACCTGGGTCTCTACTACCAGAATTGTACAGGATGTAGAGCCCATAAGCTAGACTCCCTCTGGGTTGGGCCTTGTGAAGTCAACTTCAAGAAGGGCGTTGAGTATACTGTGAAGCTGCTGTCCTCTGGACGTCCTTTTGCTCAAGTTCATTCCAAATTCCTCCAAAAAACCCCAACTCCCTGTGTCTAATCTTGAGAGGGGAGATGTTGGAAATTGCGCCATTAATGCTATTTCAATATGGCCTTCAAATAATGATATATACAAAGATTTGGTTGGTTTTGCTTTTGACTTTGGGAATTCCTTGCCATCTGTAAATGGGTCTGATCTAATATCCACTCATTCTGGAATACAGTACCTGCCCTTGTCTGATTCTGGTATGAACTCACCCCAACGTGGCCCCCTTGACCACTCTGTCTACCTAATGAGTGATCGTTTCCCTTGTCTACTATTTAAGTAGAATCATTTCTCCTAATAAAGACAAGTTTATCCACATTTGCGTTGGCTTTAATATTCTTCAAGCTTTTTTCTTTCCTTTTTGCCAAAAGGAATTCTTCATCTTTTATTCCAGGAAATTAATGTACATGCCCTTAATTTTGCCCTGAAGGCTAACCCAAGGCTAGCTTCAAACCTCACATCTTTTGTTATAAAGATTTCCCGCTGTGTCCTTCTGGATGTTGTACCCAGGAGCCAAACACAACAGGTCCTATTTTCAATTTTTGAACTTTCAACCTCAGGAACTTTGACTTAAGGAACTTGCCCAAAATGTTCCCATATATATTAAAATTCAACTAATTAATACCACCTGGATCCTTAGCTATAATTCTTTCTGCATTGTCTAGTGAGTACCTGGTCCAGTTGGCAAAGAACCCTTGTGTGACCATTTTCTGACAGATTTTCTGATAAATAAGGTTGTATCAAGTGACTCTCAGATAACTTCAATTTATCAGCATTAGCTTGCAAGGGGAAATCAAATCCAAATGGCAAACTGGAGCGGCAGGAACCCATTTTCAATCAACTGTTTGATTTAAATCCATTAAATCAGTTAATTTGGTTAATAGCTTTCCAACTTTTGGAGTTTTTTGACTTGGGCAAATAATTCCCAGCATTATGAAACCTACTGTGATATGAATGGTCCAAGTAGAGGTCACTTACAGGGGCCCAGTCAAATGTTAATAGCCCTGTAGACTTATTGCCTGAGTATGAGGTATTAGTAACAGGAACTACAGATTGAACTGATGTGGTTCATAGTGTGCAGATAGAGCTGAGGTGGTTCATAGTGAGAACTAGCTGAAGGACTGGAATTTTGAGCAGCAGGAGTAGCTGAAAGATCAGGAATGATAGACTTGGACTGCTGGAAATAGGATTAATGATAGGAAAGAAGCAGACAAAAGAATTGAGTAAACTGCCAAAAAAATGACAAAGAAAATTTAGATAAATACCACATAAGAAATAGGAAGAAAGTAGGAGATAATCTACAGAAAATAGAATGTAAATTTATAATTAATTGATTGAGTGAGAAGGAGCCAAAGTAGCCAGAAACAGGACAGAGAAACTCTGAGGGTGAAGGCTGGAGTTTTTCCAAAACAATTAAGTGAAGCAAGGAGCAAGCAACAGGCAATTTCAAATGGTTAAAATGTTGAGGAAAGTGCGGAGAAACCTGGAAAAATGTTGAAGAAATCAGGGCTCAAAAATCTCTTAAGTAACACATAGCTGGAAGCACTTGAGTTTTCCTGGAGAAACATGATGGAATTACAGCAATTTTTTTGAACCATGGAGCAAGTGTTTATCAGGAGCAAGACAGTCCTGGGTTCAAACTAGGGTCAAGAGCAAGTCATTTGGGTAAATGTTTTAGCAAAATAGCTCAATCTGGGCGTTCGATTGGCTGAAGGTTGAAGCTTGTTTGATCAAGATTTTAAGGGCTTTAACTGAAGAGGTCAAGCCTAAAAAATGAGGGAATGAACCAGGATAGGCTGGTTTTTATTTGGCTGGAGTAAGCAGAAAGATTTAATATATTATAGAGCAAGGGAACTGGATAGTTTAAGCCTGTAAAACCAAAGTTCTGAGAAGGAGAAGGAACTGGAACAAGGAGCTATAAAAGGGAGAGCAGTCTGAGGCTTTTCAGGGATTGAAAACAGTGGATAACAAAGGCCACTAAGACAGAAAAGAGAGCTGGAGACCAAGATAAAGGTGCAGGAGCCCAAGATAAAGAAGCTGGGGCCTAGGATAAGGAGAAAGATCCCAAACAAGGAGCAGTGTCAAAACAACAGGCTTGACCCACCAGCAAGGTTCCAACCAAGTGGATTTGTGACCCACAATCTGATTATCCAGTCACCTGAAGCCAGACTAGGAAGTTGACTGGAACTACCAAATCCAACAACATGAACAGACAATGATCCTTTACAGTGAATACCTTGTTTTGGCGCTTGACTCATTATCAGGATCAAGCCACCCCCTTCTTCCATCTAGCTGTGTGATCATCAATCTTGTTCCTGTTATCCTTGATTCACATGAACTATATAATTACTATCTCTCAATAAAGATTATTATCTATCTTCTAAATATTTTTCCCCGTGTAACTCTGCTAGAACAGCACAGTTACGACATTGGTAGCACAGGTAGGTTCTCCATCCTACCTTATCTTAAAAATTCCACCTGTTGCTCATACTTTCTGCGGCCAACAAATCCTTGATAGAATCATGACTGGCCTCCTGGTAGACTGGACACCATACGCAACTGGGGCCAAGATACCTGATGGTTTTGTCCTCTATCAGAACATGGTGATTCCACTCCCCATGTTCAATGCCCTGCCTTTCCAAGGGTTCTTCCAGGCTCCCTCCACTATGCTGCAAGCAACTGACAAAAACACTATGCCAGCCTACGTAGCACAGAGATTTTGAAGTGCAGCCCTGGAATCCTTTTCTGGGGCCAACAATGACAACACTGCTGCATGGATCCAATATTCCTAAAAGCAAACTGGCTCAGATGGAATGCCCACAACAATTTTGGATTGCAGAGATTTCCATTTGCCTGATCCATGACGCTGGCACTTGGTGCAACAAATGGCACAAAGAGTACACCAATAAAAACTGGGATACCTTTAAGCAAGACTTCCTAACAAGATTTGTGCTCAAGGATACAGCGCTCATGATCATATGCCAAGTAAAGAACCTGACCCAGACAGGCACCGTTAAAGACCTCACCCGCGCCTACAAGGAACTCTGTCTTTGTGCTCAATCCAACATAGCCTTTGACACCCCAGCCACACACCTCATGTACTACAACGCCCTCAAGTTGCACGTGATGAGACATGTGAACCTGGATCAAGTGAACAACCTGAAAAGCCTGTACTGTGAAGCGGAAAAAGCAGAACAAAAATCCAACGCTCTGCACAAGACACAGACTGGAAAACAAGAAAGGCCCAAGGACTTCCATTCAAGCGGGCGCTCCTCTTGACCACCCCCTGGGGGCAACGGCAACAACAATAACCACAAACCCATGAATTCAAATGGGAATGGGAATAACGGCCAGTCAAACCGTACTCATTTCCATGTCACCACCACACAAGGCAACCAAGATGAGAGAAAAGCCCAGGGAGAGCACTAAGCAAGCCAAGCTCTCCCCACGCAACTCCTGACTTGCCCAACAATGAATACCAACCCAAGGACATGGACAAGTTTCCAATGATCCAGGTGTCCTTGGGGACCAAGTACTGTACACCATTGCCAGACATCCCAATAAATTGATGTCCTATCCTTTCCATTTTTGCAGTTACACAGGCTCAGCACTCTTGGACTCAGGCGCAAACCAAACCTTAGTGAACAGTAGCTTTGTGGATAAGTTCAAGCTGGCCACTAATCCTTTGCGGATTAAAAATGTGGTCCTGGCTGATGAACACAACATTGCCGTGATAAAGGAAGCTGCCCCTTCTCTGTCATGCTTGAGAGCCTCCACTCCACCATCCAAGGTCCTGTCATCAACTTCCCTAAGTTTGACATTGTACTGGGACTAGACTGATTATGGAGAAACAACCCTTACGTAGAATGGGCAACCTCAGTGTTGACCATCAAACGTGAAGGCGTCAACCACCAGATTTACCCTGACTCTGTGGACCAACTCCTATGTGACCATGTCTTTTTAAGCATCACATAGACTCTGGACAGAAAGGAAAATCTGAGGGCAATTGACTGGGACTCCTGTCATTACAAATCATACACTTCAAAGATCACCAGGATACCTCCACATCTCAGGACCGCAACATTGTAGCCCGCCATCCAGAAATCTTTAAGGAAGCATTACCTGGGCTGCCCCCTGAGAAGTACATTCAGCACTCCATCCAACTCAAGGGGGCTGTACCCAAGGCACGCCCCATCTACAGGCTGACCCTAAATGAAGACAACACCTTACGCGCCTACTTTGAGGAGGAATTGGAAAAAGGACTTATCTGCCCCTCACAGTCCCCCTTTGGGGCTGCTGTGATGGATCCAGGCCTAACCAGTCCATCCTGCCATTATCCTGCCCTTGACTCTTATTACTGTTACCTTCCTGGGACAAAGCTTTGAGGAGCTTTGCCTCCAGGGGAGGCAATTTTATCGAATAACACTTTATTGTCATCCTGCCAACAAGCCATGATTTCAACGCTTTTTTCCTCTCATGCTCTCAACACCTCAATTTCACAATTTGCCATCTCTTTTACTTGTTGCAAGATCTCATCCCATCATACCTTGCAAGTTTTAAGCATCCCAAGCATAAATTTGGTTCCCTTGGACAGGAGTCCCTTCCTTTGCAAAGTAATCAGAATACAGCTCTTCAAACGCAGCCTTTACTTCTACCAAAGATTCAGCAGGAACAGTCTTAGTGACCTCCAGGCTGGTCTAAGCTTCTTCTAATGTACTTGTAGGAACCTCCTTTATTGCTTCAGCAGTTTTCACACAAAGGACACCAAACTTGGCTCTCTCAAATTTTAACAAAGAAGGCATGACAATTGAAAAATAGGTGAGGGGAAAGCGTCAAAACCGACAATGAATATATTTTATTAATTTTTAACTGTTTTTGCTTATATACCATTTGGGGCATACACGGCTGAAAACTCCTCTGGTTCCTGAATCAACAAATGATTTGCGTCACTTGGCCTATGACATTCAAGTCATCCAACATAGATCTTTACCTGAAAGATCACCAACAATTCTCAACCTATGAGAATTGACCTACAATGGGCAGAAGTCACCTGACTCCATTCAACCCAATGTACCAATTTGGCATGGAGCTTCCCCAGCTCTCAGCGCCAAAACCCTGTGGATTGCACATCCTAAACTCAGCTATCAGTGTTCCAACTGGTAAACAGCTGATCAAACCTGAATTCCTAGGCATCCTTGCCTTTATTTAGTTATTTTTGCATTTAATGGTTTTTCGCCTTTAAAACCCATTAAACTGCTTCAAAACTCAAACCAGGCGCCACTGCAGCGCCCAGCAATTTTCCCAGGCGGCGCCCCAGCGCATGAGAAAATTTGATAGCAACGCCTCGGCTCATCTCAAATTTATTAGGCGGCGTGGCGGCGCCTCTAACCCAATAAATTTGCCAACACAGCGCTTTTAACCCAAATTCCAGGGTTTTCCTATGGTTAACCTTAACCAAACTTCTTGACAAATTCAAGGTCATTTTAATATAATTAAATCCTCATTAATTATATCCCATATTTATTAATTAATCTTCCTGATTAACTAATTCATTTTGAGACACCTAGTCTCCAAGATTGATTTGGCCAATCTCTCCTCAATTTGTTTAGTTAGCCTAACCTAAGTAAACATCCATATCTGTTCTTTTATTAAACATAGATATCCAGTTTCTAGGAACCTTTCCCTCAAGAATACCAAACAAACCTATCTATATGTAATAAACAGCAAAAACAGAACATCTTTATATTTTGGAGCATTTATTTGGCTAAACGCTCAGCAGTGACTGTAGTATGGTCACAGCTGCTGTATTCTTTGTGGCTAAAAAGGACAGTACCTTACGCCTGGTCACAGACTACTGCGCCCTAATCAAAGTTACCATTAGGAATTATTACCCACTGCCACTGATTGGCGACCTCTTTGATGCCTTAGGAGGAGCCACCCTCTTCTCCAAGATTGATCTACTGCAGGCTACAATCAGATTCATATCAAGGATGAAGACATCCCCAAGACAGCCTTCCGCAATAAGTACAGTTCCTACAAATGTGTGGTACTCAACTTTGGCATGACTAATACCCCATACACCTTTGTAACTTTCATGAACAAAGTGTTTGCGCCCCACATAGGCAAGCATGCCCTAGTGTACCTGGACAACATTATTGTCTACAGCCCCTCTGTGGAACAACACCACAAAGACCTGGAGGAAGTCTTTGAAACCTTGGCACAACACAAACTGTTGGCCAAGCCCTCCAAATGCCAGTTCTTCCATGAGCAACTGCCCTTCTTGGGACACATAGTCTCAAAAGACGGCATCAAACCCAACAGTCAAAAGATACAGGCCATCTGCAAGATGCCACCCCCAAGGATAAGTTGGAACTCTGCACCTTCTTGGGAATGGTGGCCTATGTACAACACTTCATACCTGACTGTGGCGTCTTGACTGCCCCTTATCTGCCATAACAAGCGCCAAGTCTAAGTTTGTATGGACTCCCCAATGTGACCTCTGTTTTAGACGCCTCAAAGAAAAGCTCACAACAGCTCCCATCCTACAATACCCCAAATGTGATGGGGAATACCAGATGAAAACCGACGCCTCAGATGCATCCATTGGGGGAGTACTACAAATTAAGAATAGTGATGGTGACTTTCTTCCTGTAGCCTACAAATTGCAAAAACTGACAGATGGCAAGTGTCAATACCCTATCCACGACAAGGAACTGCTGGCTATTGTGCACTGCCTAGTCAAGTGGTGTTGCTATCTAGAATGCCAGGAAGATTTTACAGCACTAACCAATCTCAAGTCACTCATCTATTTCAAGACTCAAGCAAATCTATTGCGCCGCCAAGCGCAGTGGATGGAACTATTGGAGAGATTTAACATGCTCATCTAGTATAATCCTGGGGCCAAGCTTGCCATGGCAGACGCCCTGTCCCAGCTGTATGTTTGTGCTTCAAGAGGAGAGAATGGGCTCAACCCAGACTAGCCTCTCTTAGTGCTACGTACAAAAGACAAAGGGTTCCTGCAGGCACCACCAACATAACCAAAGAAACAGTCATCAAGAATGAACACCTCTTTGCTGATGTATACAGGACCCTTCACAGAAAGATGACGGACAGTACAACCATTCCCTACATCCCCACACACCAGCAAGTCAACACTATCCTTTGCTATCACAGAGAGCTTGGACATACCAAGAGCCAAAATCTATATGAATTCCTAAAACATAAAGCCTGGTGGCCAACCTTATACCGCAATGTCCAGGAAGTGTTAGAACAGTGCAAGGTCTGCAAAAAGTTTGCCAAAAGCAAAACCCCACCTAAGTCTGTACTCCCCATTTAAACCCAACTACTGTTCAAAGTATGGGCTCTTGGCATCTTTGGCCCAATGCCAGGAAAACACAATGACAAGAAATACATCATCACCGCCATCAACTTTGCGACAAGATGGCCAGTAGCCCAAGCAGTGAAGGCACACACTGGCAATGACGTTCAACAATTTATTGGTAAAGAAATAATCAGCAAGTTCAGAAAGACAGAACTCCTGATAACCAATGGAGGCAAAGAGTTGAGCTCCAAAGACACCAATATATACATCACCAAGAATGGGGTCAAACACACCGTAACAACACCATACCACCCACAGGCCAATGGACGCGTAGAGCAGCTTAATGGTAGCCTTGTGCAAGCCCTAGCCAATTTCACCGCCAGGAGACCTGAAGACTGGTATAAGCAGCTACCAACTGCATTACTTGTGTGCCAAACCCAAGTGAACAGATCCACCAGAAAGCCTGTTTGAACTGGTATACAGCACACAGCCAAATATCATTCAAGCATTGACAGGACCTAAGCTGGAAATTCCAAGCCAAGTTCCCCCTTGCTCGGATCCTCAAGTAAGAGAGGCCAACAGTGAGCAAGCAGCCAAAGAAAAGGAACACTTACAAAAGACGTTTGTTCCCATTTGCAATAGACATGAAGTTGGGGACAAAGTTTGGGTTATGAATGTTGACAAGAGCAAACTGCAACCCAAGAAAGTAGGGCCAGCAATCATTCTAAAGGTAAACAACAATAACACTTACCTTGTGCAAGGAATTGGCAAACATAAGCAAGACAAGACCCTACACCATGATTGTCTACAGCCCTGTAAGGCAATACAGAAACAACAAGAAACCTCCCTGCGTGCCACAGAACAACAACTAGTTCAATATGGCGCCCAGGCTCCTGACAACCTCCCTGACAACCTGCCCCCAGAGGAGGCCAACCTTCAGTTGGGGGGTGTCAAAACCGCAGGCTCAACCCGCCAGCAAGGTTCCAACCAAGAAGGTTTGTGACCTTCAATTCAATTAACTGGTCACCCAAAGCCAGACTAGAAAGTCAACTCAAATTATCAAATCTAACAACATGAACAGACAATGATCCTTTACAGTGGATACCTTGTTTTGGCGCTTGACTCATTATCAGGATCAAGCCACCCCCTTCTTCCATCCAGCTGTGTGATCACCAATCTTGTTCCTGTTATCCTTGATTCACATGAACTATATAATCACTATCTCTCAATAAAGATTATTATCTATCTTCTAAATATTTTTCCCCGTGTAATTCTGCTACAACAGCACAGTTACAACAGCAGGAGTCCAAGACTAAGTTGCAGGAGCCCAATAACAAGCACAAGGAGTCCAAGAGATTGTTAGAGGACTCCCAAGATTGGCACATATCAATTTTTTTCTATACTCCTGGGCCATATACCAGAAGGTTTCTAAGGAGATGTTCCTTTAGAAAGCAAATAAAAGCCCATTTCAACCCCTGCCCAAATTTCTAAGTAGAACAGATAGTCCCTATGAATAAGTTGCCCAATATCTTCTACCCTAGCCAAGGGGAGGAGGATAAATACCATCAAAGCTGCCAAAGGTTTACCACTAGTATAAATTCCCAGGAGGAATGGGAAAAGTTGAGTAGACACCTTGAGATGACAGATAGGTGGAGGAAATTTATTGGAAATAAGTTTACTAGGTTGTTGAAAGATTGGTACAGGTCCACAGAGGTTCTTGCACCAGCTGAAGTGCAAGTACATGGAGGGGATTTCAGCTTAGTAATATAGAAAGTATTAGAAGAGTTTGCTGCAATGCAAGCCAAGTATATACTTCAAGCTGGCCACATATCTCTACTAGGGAATGACAACTCCTTCCAGCCGGTCCCTGGCTATGACCCAGGACACACAATGGGGACAGGTGAACAGGAACCCCACAGATGATGTAGAGTTATTCTTTGTCAGTGAGCTTTCTGAACTTGTATGCTACTAGGAGGTACCTTCTTTAGTCCCTATTTGTAGCATGCCCCATATGGCTTGTTTAGAAGGGTCAGTTTCAAGTTAATACTGGCAGTTTCAGTTGGGGAACTGTAGGATGGGTGCAGTGGCAAGTTTCTGTTTGAACTTATTGAAGGACTGATATCTTAAATATGTCAATTGTAAATGCTTCTTAGTGTTTAAAAATGTGATGAAGGGGGCAATCATCTTTGCACAGTTGGGAATGAACTTGCATATATACACAGCCATTCCTAAGAATGTACACAACTGGCCTACATTGAAGGGAGGTGGCCTGTTTGTGATTACCTTGATTTTGGAAGGGTTGGATTTTTCCTTTGGGAAGAGATAGTATGCCCAGGAAATAATAACTCTGATTGGAAAAATTCACACTTTGAGGGCTTGGCCTTCATTTGGTGCTTATGAAGGGTATTAAGTCTGTCTTGGAGATGTTAGAGGTGAGTAGTTTGATCCTGACTGAACCCAATGATGTTGTCTAGGTAAACTGTGACACAATTCCCAATCAACTCCTTGAAAGCCTTATTCATGAGCATACAAAGGTGGATGGTACATTGGTTATGCCAAAATTCATGACACAGCACTCAAACAACCCATAGCATGTTCAAAAGGATGTTTTTGTCTCATCCCTGGGGGAAATCATGACCTGGTTGTACCCCACAATAAGATCAATAGTACTAAAGATCTTTCCCCCACAAGTGTATCAAAAAGGTCATTGATTAGAGATAGGGGCACTTATTCTTTACAGTGATTTTGTTTAGAGCGCAGTAATATGTAATCAAACAGAGGGATCCATCCTTTTTGGCTAAAAATAAGTCTGGGGCTCCATACAGAAAAGAGAGGGATGGATGAAGATCTTGTCCAATGTGTTCACAAGGTGTTGATAGAGAGTCTTGTCTTTTTTGGCGTTATACAGTATAATAGATGGGTCTTTGGTAGAGACCCTTGTAACTGAACAGTGTACTGGATTTCTTGAGGTGAAGATAACTGGTCTAGTGTTTCACTGAATACATCCTGAACTTGTCAAGTAATCCCTGCAAGGCTGGTGATAGATCCCTAGGAGGGGGAGTTGAGGGAGACTCAGACCTTATAACTTCAACTGAGAATTAGTTGAAGTCTAAATTGCCTCCTTTAAACTTGTATAGACCCTCTTATGTGATATATAAAAATACAGTGTCATATAAGAGCTTGCTCATATCAATGGGGTAGATTTGAAAAACAACACTTTTTCTATTGAGGATAATAACAGAGGTATCCCAGTTAATATAGGGATAATTATGGCATAACCAGCTTAAATTTAATATCACTTTGTGACTGAGGCCAGTCATGATAGGCCCAGACAGCCTGACCCAGATGTTGCCCATTCTTACTGAGAAGGGTACTGTCTCATGAGAGATAGCTACTCTTCAGGAATCTGCTACACACACTGCTTTAAAGTGGCTGGGGACTTGGTCTAACTGTTGGGAGTCTGCAAATTCCTGATTGACAATGGTGTAATTGGCCTCAGTATCCACCAGGAGTCTGTGAGTGTAATGATCCACGTGATGGGTGGTTTTTCAGGTAGGGCTGATATTGGCCAAGAAGAGAATTATGGCCTAAGACAGGTAAATATTTATTGATCTGTTGATATGTCTAGCTCTTGTTAATATGGAGCAGTGGTCTGAGTATGGGAATGAGACTGGGGTAGCCCCTGGATGATGCTGTGGAATAGTAGAGAAGTTGTGGTTAGCTGTAGATTAATATGCTGAGATGATAATGAGATTTTAATGCCAACTGCAGTGAGAATGCAGTTGTATAACTTTAACTAGGCTGGGGGTAAGGTTTCTCTTTCTATGTCTTCCTGATAGCTTTGCGGAGGTCTTGGAGTTACTAGGCAATTATAGTTATAGCCAGAATCATCATTGAGGTAATTCCTAGAAAAATAGCTGCAGAACTTGGCATTTTGACGTTTCTGGGAAGTGAAGCTGGTTACTTTAACCTGAAAGCTCAAGCTAATCACTTGTGTGAATAAAACAGTGGCAAGTATTGTAACTGTGCTGCTCTAGCAGATTTACAAGAGGAAAATGATTAGAAATTAGACAATTGTTTTTATTGATATATTAAAATTATATAGTTGGAGTGAATTGTTATAGAGGGAATAAAATTTTGATTATCAATCAGTTGGATTGATAAGGGGGTGATGTGATCCTTGTGTTACAACTGAACCAATTATAGTTTAGTATTTGATTGGGAAAGAAAACAGTCCAATAGAAAGGAAAAAAATAAATATAATAAGATAAGGTTTATTAATTGGTATTGTGACTAATATACTATATGGGGAAAGCCACAAGGCCACCAGGGGGTGGTACAGTGGCAGGTTCCATTTAAAGTTTGGAGCTGAGGAATAACTTGTGCGGGGATCAGCAAAGTTGAATTGGCAACACTCCTAATTAGGAGATAGTGCATGAAATTTGACCTTACCTTCAGGCTGATTCATGTCATTAGATATGTCATGGGGTGACTCATCAAGAGCCCCTGTTTATTGTGAGGCATGTTGGCAGACAAGAGGGGAATCTTGGTTGCAACACCCCCTCTTGCCCCCTGTTTGTTGTCAGCTACCAGGATTTGAACTGTGAGAGAGGGGGGCTAAACTAACTAAGTTTGGCTCCCATCCCGGTGAGAGGAACCACCAGGATGCCACCCAGTGGAGAACTGGGATGGGTGCTCTAAGGGGGGACCAGAAGGAGGACACTGGGGACATTTGAGGGAAGTAGGAATTTAATCCCATCAACACAAGGCCAGTGATCACCCAAGGAGCACAAGAAGCAATGGGGGGAGGAATCCCAAGAACCTCAGGGGGAACTGAAGCACTCTCATCCAGGCGGGGAAGGGGAGGCACTGACGTTCTCTCTCCCTCAGCAGGGGGCGGAATATGATCAATGATGTTTAAATCTAGGTCATCACACGTCAAACTTTTCACCACAGCCTTGCCAGAGAAGAGGAGACCACTAGGTAAATTGAGGAGGCTAAAGGGATCTTCACCCACAAATTGGATGGAGGAGGAGATCTTTGCCCACAAGTCTGGCAAGGTGGACCACAGAAGCAGCAAGAAGGGCGCCTGAGAAAACACTGCAAATTTGATGACTGGGATTAGCATGGCTGTGTTCCTTGCAAAATTTAGAGGAGAAAGGAGAGATTTCCTTAACTAAAAGCAATAGTTTATATGCTATCAGAGGTAGTTACAAGTAAAAACAGGACAGGGACAACAGAGAGAGGCCCAGGAGATCTTGTACATGAACTTGGGAGTCTTTGGGGTGTTCAAAAACAGAAACAGGTTTGGAAACAAAAAAATCAGGGAAAATTTAAATATAAAGTAAGTTTTATATAGAAATATAATTGAAATTTTAAGTTTGAATAGAATTTTCAAAAGCAAAAGCACTATAGGGAAAGAACTATACGCTAGAGCTTCTTTAGAAAGCCTCAAAAGAGATGCCAGGTTCAAACCAGGGGGGTATAAGGTAAGGTTTGAGGCAACTACTAACACTTTAATCTTCTAAGTAATAGGGACGTGAAACTAAGTTTCAGTCCAACCAAAATTTAAGCAGACTAGTGTAAGAACAAACTTTAATGTAAATGGACAATTTACAATTTCCACAATCAGGGGACACAAAGTCCCCTGGCATTGTAAAAAGGGCTGAGTTGCTAGGGGATAATCACATGATAAATTTGACTTTCATCCAATTGGCTGGAAGAGAAATTTTGCTGGCCAAGGCCAGGAGCACTGGAAGGTTTCAAGCTAATTTCTGTGGGACCACCTGATTGACTGGAAGGCAACTCAACCAGTTCAGGTTCATTTGACTATCTGGTTATAGATGTGGCATCATTTTATTGGGCATTCCCGATTGTTTTTAAGAGAGGACAACAACATGCTAATAAATAATCCAAATTGACCAGTGTTTCTTCCCAGGCTGGGACAGCCAAAGCCAGGGGGTCTGCAGGGTAGGTCAGAACAAATCTCTCATCAACAGTATGAGCTA
This sequence comes from Entomophthora muscae, assembly GCA_014839935.2. Taxonomy (NCBI): domain Eukaryota; kingdom Fungi; phylum Entomophthoromycota; class Entomophthoromycetes; order Entomophthorales; family Entomophthoraceae; genus Entomophthora; species Entomophthora muscae. The sequence continues at coordinate 146,123 of QTSX02006527.1, read as the reverse complement.
AATCTCCTAGAGAATTGAGTGGCTTAGCTGTAAATTTTGGCCCTTTTTGGTGCGGCAGGGAAAAACAGTTTAATCCACAGCCAGAGGTGGCAGTAAATTTACAGGAACTTGTGGGAGATCTGGGAAGGTCTGCACAAAGAGTCTTTGAGTGGGAATGGCGCAACAGGGGCGCAAGAGGTCATGATAGAGTGTCTTGGTATTTTCTTGGGCATCTTCAAGCTAGTAGGTATGATTGTTGTATATAGCAGCCACCTTGAAGGGTCTGAGATGATTAGGTTACAATTTGGCCAAGTTAGGATTGAGGGCGTAGACGGGGTCACCTACAGCATATCTTGCTTTGAGATGCTTCATCCCCCCTTGATCCTTTCTTGTTCAATGTTGTGGGCCTTGGCTTGCCATTGACCCAGGGAGAAATTAGTTACAAGGGGAGGTTTTGCGGGGACTTTAGACCATAGATTCCCCTGTTCTACCCCCGTCAGACCATAAGGGGTCCCAAAGGCCAAGGCACTGGGGCTTAAACCTGTACCCCAATTGATCCTGGCATGTAATATGAGTAAAGCATTGGTTAGGTGTCTATTCAAGGCGGTGTTTGGGTGCTCCTGGGAGAGCTTGGTGATCAGTTGTACTAGGGAATCATTCAAGTGTTCTAGACATCCGTTGGATTGAGGACAGTAGGGGGTAGTGACTACCTGTTGGAGGGAATTCTTGGCACAGTATGCTGTCATGACGTTTTCTATGAGCTCCGGTCCCCCGTTGATAATGAGATGTTTGGGTTGTCCAAAGCGCGCCATAATTTCCTTACCAAAAAAACAGCTTATAGTAGTGGCTGTATGGTTGGTAGTTGCTCACACTACAGGCCAGCAAGTAAAATAGTCAATTGCTGTGATGATATATTTATTGCCCAGCTTGTCCTCTGGTAGGGGACCAACAATGCCAAGAGCCCACTGTTTGAAGGTTTTCATGACTTTGATGGGTAGGACAGATTTGATTAGGGCAGGCTTGGATGTGTTTTTTCACACAGGAAACACATCTTGAGGAGGTCCAGGATGTCCTGGCGTGTGCAGGGCCACCAGACCTTGCACTTCATGATTTTAAAGAGGTTACACCCTCTTATATGGCCCAAGGTGCACTTGTAGTATAGGATGGTATCTCCTTGTTGTGTGGTGGGAATGTAAGGCGTCTTTTCACCTGTTTCTGCCCAGCAGCAGACATTGTTGGCATCAGTGGTGAACTTGTTTTTGTTGTCTTTCAGTTTGAGAATAGTCACCAAATTGAGGCCTTTGTAACAGGTTGCCTCAGAACGCAGGTAGAGCATGGGCCATTCTGGGTCCAAGCCGTCATCTCCTGTGATAGACACTATGTAGATTCTGGAGAGAGTGTTGGCTGTGACCAGCTCCTTCCCAGTTTTGTATTTAATACACAACTGGTACAGGGACAAACATTCAACTCATCCTGCCTGACATTGGGTCAAGTGTGACTGGGTATTGAAATACCAAAGAGATTTGTGGTCTGTTAGGACCCAGGGTGAAAGTGTGGCCCCTTCCAGGTAACAACACCATTTCTCAACGCAGTGCATAATGGCTGCTAACTCCTTATCATGTATGGGTTAGCGCTGCTCTGAGTCAGTGAGTTTTCTGGATTTGTAGGCCACAGGGAGAAAGACACCCTCATTGGTTTCTACTCTTAACACACCCCATATGGCCCTGTCAGAGGTGTCAGTCTCAAGTTTTTACTAGCTATTTCAATTTGGGAATTGTAGTACAGTTGTGGTTGTGGTTGTAAGCCTTTTCTTCAACATCTCAAAGGCCTTGTCTCTGGCAGGTGTCCAGTGGAAGCACTGTTTGGTGTTTAGAAAATCAGTGAGAGGTGCAATTAGTTCTCCACAGTTTGGGATGAACTTTTTGTACATAGTAAACCATGCCCAAGAATGTGTGCACCTGGCCCACATTGGTGGGGGTAGCATGCTTGTGATTGCTTTTATCTTGGCAAAGTCAGGCTTTATCCCTTGGGAAGAAATAGTGTGTCCCAGGAATAGAAGCTCCAAATGGAGGAATTCACATTTGGAAAGCTTGGCCTTTAAATGATGTTTACAAAGGGTGTTGAGTAAAGCACAAAAGTGTTGGAGATGTGAGGTTTGGTCTTGACTAAAGACAATAATGCTTTCAAAATACACAGCAACACATTTTCTAATCAGGTCTTCAAAGGCTTTGTTCATCAACATGGCAAAGGTGGAAGGAGCATAGGTCATTCCAAAGTTCATGGCTTGACACTCAACCAACCCATAGCATGTATCAAAGGCAGTTTTTGCCTTGTCCCCTTGCGCAATGCGGACCTGGTTGTACCCCGCTGTGATATCAATCTTACTGAAGACCTTTGCACCTGTGAGTGTATCAAACAGATTGTCAATTGGGGGCAAGGGATACTTGTTCTTGACTGTCACCTTGTTTAATGAACGTTAATCTGTTACAAGGTTGAGGGACCTGTCCTTCTTGGCTACAAAGAAGACTGCAGCCCCATATGGGGGAGAGAGGAGCGTATAAAGCCCTTATTGAGTGTGTCTACAAGGTGTTGAAAAAAGAGTTTTATCCTCCTTGGGCGTCAAACAATAAAGGTGTTGTGCCTTGGGCAGCAACCCTTGTAACTGGACAGCATGTTGTATTTCTCTTGGAGGGGCAGTTAATCTAGTGTCTTGCTGAATATGTCCTTATACTCCTCAAGAAGTGATACTAGTGCTGAAGGTGATAGTTTTTCTGAGGGGGGGGACGTAACAGGCTCAGAGAAAATGACTTCCACTGAACACTGGTTAAAGTCCAGCTTCCCCTCCTTGAAGTTGTAGGAACCAGTTTCTGTGAGAAAGACAAACACAGTGCCGTGAAGAATCTTGTTCATCTCAACGGGGTAAATATGGAAGCCTACCCAATTCAAGTTGAGTGTGATCACAGAGGTGTCCCAGTTGATATGTGATCAATTATTTCAGAGCCAGTCAAGGCCAGCGCTGACATCATGCTTAAGCCCTGCCATAATTGGTTCATAGAGCTTAACCTGGATGTTCCCCATTCTTATAAAGAAGGATAATTTCTCATGAGTGATGGCCACCCTACAGGAGTCAGCCACACACACTACCTTGAAGCAACTGGGTAATTGTCTAGCTGTTGGGAGTCTGCAAATTCATGGGTGACCATGGTGTGATTGGCCCCAGTGTCTACCAAAATTCTGTGGGTGTTTTAACAGAAACAAAAGGGGTAGGCCAAGCAGGTGATTTTATTGGATGAATGACTGGCTTGGAGTGTGGGGTTGTCACTGTGAACCTGGAATATGTCTAGGGTCTCCACTTTGTGTATGTTGTAGTTGCAGGAATTATTGGCAAGGAGAGATTGGGAATATAAGTAAGTGGGGTTGCAGAGCCTCTTGTATCTACAACCCCCAGGCTTTTCCCAAGTCCTCAATCTGGGCTAACTAAAGCTACCCCTCACAGGGGTGTTTAGCCCCATTTTCCTGCTGAAAATATTAGCAGCAGCCTACTTGATTGTGGGCACTGCCAGGCGCAGGGCAAGGTTGAGGGGGTGCATCATTGGATCTGCAGAAGCCCATTGTGGCCTGGTTATTAGCTTCTATAATAGCCTTGTAGTAATCATTGACAGAGGTGCAGCGTCCTACAGGAACCCATTTAAAGATATGGGGTTTCAACCTGTTGACAATGAGTGTGAGTAACATTGCATTTCTGTCAGTGATGGCTTTGGGGGCAGCAGCAAGTGCTTGCTGCCAGGCTGCAAGGTACCCAGGGACACTGCCTGTCTGCTTGATAGCAAGTAGAGGGATCCCCAGTACAATAGGCGAGAAGGTTTTGTTGTAGTGGGATCTGGCGGCGTCCCTGAAGGTGGTTGTTGTGTTCTGAGGCGCAGCACAGACACACAACGGGAAATCCTAACCTTAGAATTGGATTTGTACTAAGTCTCAGTTAGATGACAGGGAAGACAAATGTGTTTACCTTGCAGCCCTGGATGAATAATCTCTACTAGTTGTGGCTAGAGAGAGGCGCGGAAGTACAGAAGACACAAATACAAAAATGTGAACAGAACTTAAATTTTATTGGTAGAAGTGAAATGGAATATAACTGTGTAGCTTTACCACAAAACAGTACATGGACGGTAGGATCACTTGCCACCAGCACTAGTGGGGCAAGTGAGTTGCGCAGGATCAATAAACCAAACAATTGTATTTCCTGATTTAGTCATCAACTCATTTTGAGAGGCAAAAGCAAAAGCGAGCACTTTTGTCCTTAAAATAGCCCACCAAAGGCGAAATTGAAACATGGTGAATAGTGGTATTCACAACATTGCCCTCCGCTAGATTGGCCTTAGGGGGGTGGTATTTACAAAGGAACTTTGCGTCCACTCAAGAAAAAGGGCAGCCACTGGAGAGGAGCTTTACTGTGTATTTGGACCCCCATTTAAAAGTCACTTCTAAAGGGCCAATCCACAGAGAGTCCAACTTATGTGCGCAACCACCTACTCTGTGTTGATATTAAAGTACATGGTCACCAACATCAAATTCAGGCAGGGGGAGTGTCCAGAATTATTGGGAGAGAGCTCAAGCATCTTAGTCTTATATGTGGAAGTGTAGGCAGTGGCCTGTATATCAATTATGTGGTTGACTAGATCATTAATGTGGTTGTCAGGATTCATGGCCTTATCCGAGGTAATCAGGGGGGCCCAAGAGCAATGGGTAGTAGCCTCTCACCCATACAGCATAGAAAAGGGGGAGTACCCAGTGACACAATGTTTGCTAAGGCGGTACGCAAAGAGAGCGGCAGGTAAGTATAAGTCCCAGTTGGCAGCGTCAGAGTAGGTAAGCTTCCTCATGATAGAGACCAGTGTTGAATTTGCACGCTCAACTGCCCCATTGGTAGAAGGATTGGAGGGGACATAGAAGGATAGGTGCAATCCCAACGCTTTGACAACAGAGGTTACTAGCTTGGCATTGAATTTAGTCCCATTATCTGAGAGCAGCACTTGAGGACAGCCATGGCAGTAGAAAACATCTTGCAACAGGAAGGCAGCAGTTGTCTTAGCTGTGATGTCCTTTGTAGGGCAAGCCTCTAGCCACTTGTTGAAGTGATTGACAGCAATCAGAATAAAGCAACACCCAGAATATGAGCGGGGGAAAGGACCTACCGCGTCAATGCTAACAGTGTGAAAGGCATGTTGCAGGGAAACTAATTTGAATTTGTGGGAAGCAGCTCAAGGCCTCTAAAGTTGGAAGTTGTGCAACTAGCTATGACGTCTGGGATCAGCAGGTGAGGGTTCTCCAAGAAGTAGTTCTTCTGAAGCCAGTCAAAGGCCTTGGCAATGCCTCCATGCCCAGTCTCTTTATGAGCTTGCAACACCAACAAGAGGCAAAGACTGGGTTGTATATAAGGCAGATACTGGTCTCTTACCTTTTTAAAGAGCTTATTGTTGTGTATAAGGGTATATTTGGTAGCTTGGACAAGGCTGTGACCATACTACAGTCACTGCTGAGCGTTTAGCCAAATAAATGCTCCAAAATATAAAGATGTTCTGTTTTTGCTGTTTATTACATATAGATAGGTTTGTTTGGAATTCTTGAGGGAAAGGTTCCTAGAAACTGGATATCTATGTTTAATAAAAGAACAGAATATGGATGTTTACTTAGGTTAGGCTAACTAAAAGAATTGAGGCAAGATTGGCCAAATCAATCTTGGAGACTAGGCGTCTCAAAATGGGTTAGTTAATCAAGAAGATTAATTAATAAATACAGGATTTAATTATATTAAAATGGCCTTGACTTTGTCAAGAAGTTTGGTTAAGGTTAACCATAGGAAAACCCCCAGAATTTGGGTTAAAAAGCGCCACGTCAGCAAATTTATTGGGTTAGAGGCGCCGCCTAATGAATTTGAGATGTGCTGAGGCACTGCTATCAAATTTTCTCAGGCGCAGTAAGCCGCCTGGGAAAATTGCTGGGCGCTGCAGTGGCGCCTGGTTCAAGTTTCAAAGCAGTTTAATGGGTTTTAAAGGCAAAAACATTAAATGCAAAAATAACTAAATGAAGGCAAGGATGCCTAGGAATTCAGGTTTGATCAGCTGGTTCCCAGTTGGAACACTGATAGCTGAGTTTAGGATGTGCAATCCACAGGGTTTTGGCGCTGGGAGCTGGGGAAGCTCCATGCCAAATTGGTACATTGGGTTGAATGGAGTCAGGTGACTTCTGCCCATTGTAGGTCAATTCTCATAGGTTGAGAATTGTTGGTGATCTTTCAGGTAAAGATCTATGGTGGATGACTTGAATGTCATAGACCACATGACGCAAATTATTGGTTGATTCAGGAACTGGAGATGTTTTCAGCTGTGTATGCCCCAAATGGTATATAAGCAAAAACAGTTAAACATTAATAAAATATTCATATTCATTGTTGGTTTTGACACTTTCCCCTCACCTATTTTTCAATTGTCATGCCTTCTTTGTTAAAATTTGAGAGAGCCAAGTTTGGTGTCCTTTGTGTGAAAACTGCTGAAGCAATAAAGGAGGTTCCTACAAGTACATTAGAAGAAGCTTGGACCAGCCTGGAGGTCACTAAGACTGTTCCTGCTGAATCTTTGGTAGAAGTAAAGGCTGCGTTTGAAGAGCTGTATTCTGATTAATTTGCAAAGAAAGGGACTCCCGTCCAAGGGAACCAAATTTATTCTTGGGATGCTTGGAACTTGCAAGGTATGATGGGATGAGATCTTGCAACAAGTAAAAGAGATGGCAAATTGTGAAATTGAGGCATTGAGAGCACAAGAGGAAAAAAGCGTTGAAATCATGGCTTGTTGGCAGGATGACAATAAAGTGTTATTCGATAAAATTGCCTCCCTGGAGGCAAAGCTCCTCAAAGCTTTGTCCCGGGAAGGTAACAGCAATAAGAGTCATTGGCAGGATGGACTGGTTAGGCCTGGATCTGTCACAAAGGCCAGTTGTACCTCTTCTGTCTTGCTTTCCCAAGAAGAAGGGTACCCAATTAGTTTATATAACCAATTGGCCTCTGCAGGATGAAAAGCAAGAATGGGCATTCTGGAGAGCCCATCAGCGTTCTGATGTTGAATCCCAGGGCAATGGAGCAATGTGAAGTTGTATCCCTGCAGACATAGAGCCCATCTAGCTAGGCGCCCTTCAAGTTCCTTAAGCTGCTGTAACCATTAAAGAGAAGCGTGGTCAGTGACAACTGTGAAGTGGGTGCTGTATATAAAATGACAAAACTGCTTGACATCATGCAACACGGCAAGGCACTCCTTCTCTGTGACACTATAGTTCTTCTCATGCTTGTTTAGCACACGGGAAGTGTAGCCACAGGATGATCTTCACCCTTGTCGTCCAGTTGGGCTAGAATGGCTCATATAGATAGATTGCTAGCGTCGGTGTACAGGATGAAATCCTTATTGTAGTCAGGATACATGAGGATTATGCGCCTCTTTGAGTTTTTGTTTAAGGGTCTCAAGGACTTGCTGTTGACTGGCAGTCCATTCAAAAGGAACATTACAAAATAGCTGGACTAAAGGTTCACTAGTATTGGCAAAGTCAGGGATAAACTGTCTGTAGTAGCCCATCATCCCCAGGAAGACTTGTACTTCTTGCAAGTTAGTGGGCAGAAGCATTTTGTCAATGGCTTCAATCTTCTTAATCATTGGGCAAATCCCTGTCTGGGTTACTTCATGGCCCAAGAACTCAAGATGTTCTTTGAAGAAGGCGCACTTGGAAGGCTTCAGTTTGAGGCCAGCTTCTCAAATCTTTATGAACACCTCTTTGAGATTAGCCAGGTGATATGTGAAGGTAGCGCTAAAAACTGTTATATCATCCAAGTAGACTAGGACGCACAACAATTTCAAGTCACAAAGGATGAAACCATGGCCCTTTAGAAGGTGGCTGGGGCATTGTAAAGTCCCTGTGGCATGCAAGTAGGCTCAAAAAGCCCTTCAGAAGTAATGAGCGCGGCTTTCTGACAATCCTTGGAGGATAGGTCAACTTGCCAGTATTTAGATGCCAGATTCATGGCAAAGAAGAACTTAGAGCCTCCAAAATGTCAGAGAGCATCATCAATACGCAGCAAGGGGTATGAGTCCTTCTTAGTCAAAGAGTTTAATTGGCAATAGTCTATCACAATACAATAACCCCCATCCTTCTTCTTTAAGATGAGTAGTGGGGATGCCCAAGGACTTTGGGAAGGCTCCAGTAGCCCAGCATCTAGCAGTTGTTTAAGCTCTTTAGATACTTGGGCGTCTTCCACACAACTGCAACAATATGGTTTAGCACGGAAGGGGGGAGCGTTGCCAGTGTCTATCTGATGGATAACACCTTTGGCTAACCCATAATTGGTACTGTCCTTAGCAAAGATATTGGAGAATTGGTCTAGTAAATCTAACACCTCTTTCTGTTGAACCAGGGACAGTTATGGGAAGTCTTGGGCAGGGAACAGAGATAAGACTTGCGGCTCATCTACTGGTAGGTTAAAATCTTGAAACGTACCAAAGGGATGAAGAGACAGGACTTCAGGAGCGCCCAACAACTTGCCATATCCAACAATCTGTCCCCTAGATACTGTCATGGGGATTGCATTCAGGTTGGCTACCAACAAATGAACAGGGTCTTTATGAGAGACATCTAGGATCCCAGGACAGAGGTAAGGTTCATTGTGTCCTAAGGAGGGGGGAGAGTACAACTCCAAGAAAGTGCGTTCAGGTAGTTCTTAGGATATCTGGGAGTCCAAGATAGCCTGGGAGCCAGGAGAATGATGAAAGCAGACGTGGCTAGGAGAGGGATCCCTTCAGACGCAGGACAAGCCATGAGTGGACACTTCATGTTTGAAGAGTTGGTTCAATACTTGAGGTTGAAAACCCTAGTGGGATATTCCAAGGAACAAGTCTTGAGGCGTTTCCCAGGAACTTTAACTGGATCTTCAAAATTTTGGGGAGTTCATAGCCTAGAATAGAGAGGTAGCCATCTTTCAAGTTGATTATCCCATTATATTCCCTAAGGAACTGGGTGCCAACTAGGAGATTGAAACTCTCATTTTCTAAGACAACTGCTGGCGCAGCTAGGAGAAGCTTGCCAAACTGCATGGGTAGAGCGGAGTAAGCCCCTATGGTGCAGGTCATAGACAGTCCAGCCGTGCCATATGACTGGTGATAATTAAGTTCAGGGGCAAGTTTGAGTTTCTTCACAAGCTTGGAGGAGACAACATTGACCGGTGAGCCAGTGTCTAGAACGGCCTTGATATTCACTTTTTGAATGGATATCTCTACTTAAGTGGTAGTGCAACCAAAGGGGGGAAGGACAGCCAGGATATCTTGAGCCTCTGCTAGTTCAGTATCCCACTTATCAATCATACATCTTAATCCTGGGAACTTCTTATAAACATTCTGGAGGGGGAGCAAAACAGATACATTCTTGAAGACAGCGTCAACAACCTCATCAGCTTCTTCTGACAACTCTACTAGCACAGGGGACCTCTTAACCTAAGTGAGGTAAGGGCCCAAGACAATTTCTTTGGCTTCAGGCAAAGGCTTAGCAGTAGTTGTAGTCTTTCCTGAGCGTAACTTATAGGGGACTGTAATGGTTTTGGGAACATCCAGAACAGAGTACCCATATGCATTAGCGTTGTCAATATCAGAATCCTTCAGGTCAGAGTCATAAGAGATATTGTGAAACAGGAGGAGAATAGGCAGAGCCTCATTATAAGCAGGCTCAGATTCAGCCATAGAGGGAGGGATTGGAAGAGACTGGGAAGAATTGTCAACCAAGAGCATCTCTATCTCTAGGTTGAATGTTCTTTTCCCGCCTGTTCCTTTGGATCAGCTCCTTCAATCCGCAGATTGGTGCGGACTTGAGAATGATGATCTATCTGACCACAGTTGTGGCAAACTTGGCGTTGAGGTGGATTTTGCAAGTTCATGGTAATAATACAAGGACCACAGGAAGATGAACCAGAATTAGAAGTAGCTCGGCCTTCCCTAACAACTGCACCAGAGTGGGTAAGGTGCATATCTTGCAGCAACGTCTTTATGCTCTTCATGGAAGAGAGCATAGCCTTATGGGCTTTGAAGTAAAGGCACAGAAGTTGGTTAGCCTTGGGGGCTTGAGCGCAAGCCATTTAGGCTCCATGGGCTGTCAACTGTCTGCTTGTAATCAGTTGCTGTCCTTCTATGTAAATCTGTCTGCAAACTCAGCTAGTGTCTCTTTAGGCTTGAAAGCAATATGAATGAAGGCATCCTTCTTTACTTCTAGGCTAAGGTCACCACCAAACTCATCAATCAGAAGCTGCTTTATATCTTCCCACATCTCAATGGAGGGTAGTTCTGGCACAACTACCTCTTGGCAGGTTGGGTGTAAACAGGTCAGAATGTGTTCCTTCTTGACTTCATCCAAGGCTCTTTGCATGGCAGTTTTGTAGATAGTTAGGAAAGCTGCAATGGTCGAGGTTCTGGGGTCAAAGACTTGCTTAAAGGTAGGCTTGAAGTGAGTTTTGGGAGTTGGACCACCATTGTTGCTATTGAGTACGTTTATACGCGGGGAAAACTCTGCTTCAGATTCCAAGGGGGGCTGCCTAGCCCATAGCTGGCAAACACTTTCTTCCAGGGTGGTAAGAGTCTCAACAGTGCGGGCCCCAGTATTGACAGCTTGAGTGGTCTGTTGTGCAGTAGTATTTAAGTGTTGACCTTGGGTGGTCACTATTGTGGAGAGTTCAGCCAGCAGTGAATTAAGGGATGGCCCCACTGAGAGGCAAGGGGCCAATCTATCATTCACAGATTTTATCATGTCATTCATCTCTTGTATGTCTCTATCCAGCTCAGTGTGGTCCTGCTTCAATTGATCCACCTTGTTAGCTAGGGAAATTAATTCCCTAGCGCATTGGATTCAAGGTGCTCCAGATAAACCAGGGCAGCAGCCATCTTCATGGACAACACCAACTGGACTAGCAGCAGTTGCCATCATTTCACGTAGGGCGGCAAGTTCTTGCTGTAGCTCTGCAACTTGGGTAGTCAGGTCAAGAACCCAGGGGTCAGGTTGAGGCGCCTCAGCAGGACATCCCTGACTGCAAGTAGTCAAATGTAGTTCTTGGCTGGCATCCCATATTCTCTGTTCCCTATCCACCAAGTCATCAGAAGGGGGAGAGGGCGGAACATCTGGCTTGAGTGCAGATAGCTCATTTACTTGGTTCTGGAGTTTGGCTATGGCAGCAGCGGTGGCCGCTCTTTCTTGCTCAAATGCGGTACTGAGTTCATTAAGGCTGCTAGCAGCAAAGTCTGCTACCTGCTGTAGCTGCTCAAAGGAATATGTACTGAAGGCATTGAGCTGTTCCACAAGTTGTTCAAAGTCAGGGAGATAAGCGTTTGAGGTGGAATCCACCTGAGCTCACCAGGGTTGTTCTAACTGGTGAAACTTTAGTAGACGTTCTCTCACGTGTTTGGGGATAGACTGGCACATTTGTTCAATAGAATTAACCAAACGGATCTGGGAGGTGACAGAGCTGCGTTGATTTTCAGATATCAAAGAGAACAGGGAATGAACCCACTGTTGACAGGCAGCAAACTGGTCCCAGTGATGAGTAACTGCAGCTTGCAGAGACGAGATTTTTTGGATATGGAGCCCCAATACCATTTGATGATGGGCCAAGGCAGGCTGCACAAAGGACAATAGTAAGTGCTCAGCAGAACCAGCTGCTGAGAGGAGATAATGTAGAAATTGAGGAGCCAAAATTAATTTGTAGTATTCAGCCCGACTGAACTGTAGCTGAAGGCAAGGGATGGCTCCTTCACGGGCTATCCCAAGGGCTACCACCATGACTTGTTCTAAGTCAGGGGTACCCATGGGGTAAGCAACTAGGCAGGTCCTATTCCCAAGGTTCAGTACAGTAGGGATAATAGGCAGGTTGACAATATCTTCCTCAATAGGAGGGCTAGTAATTTCAGGTTAAGTCAGCTCTTGTATAGGCGGAGGTGTTGTAACTGTGCTGTTTTAGCAGAGTTACACGGGGAAAAATATCTAGAGGATTGATAATAATCTTTATTGTGTGATAGTGATTATATAGCTATTGTGAATCAATGGATAGCAGGAACATGATTGGTGATCACACAGTTGGATGGGAGAAGGGGGTGGCTTGATCCTGCTAATGAGTCAAGCGCCAAATCAAGGTATCCACCGTGAAGGATCATTGTCTGTTCATGTTGATGGATTTGGTAATCCGAGTTGACTTCCTAGTCTGGCTTCAAGTGACCAGGTAATTAGATTGCAGGTCACAAACCTTCTTGGTTGGAACCTTGCTGGTGGGTTGAGCCTGCAGTTTTTACAGAGGCAAAGGACCTGAAAACGTGGATGTGAAAGGGGTAACCAAGGGGCTTACAGCCCCTGTAGTGAGCACCATTTTTGTCGTGTTCTGAGGCACGTCAAAGACACACAACGGGAAATCCTAACCTTAGGATTGGATTTGTACTAAGTCTTGGTTAGATGACAGGGAAGGCAAATGTGTTTACCTTGCGGCCCTGGAAGAATAATCTCTACTAGTTGTGGCTAGAGAGAGGCGCAGAAGTACAGAAGACACAAATACAAAAATGTGAAACAAACTAAATTTTATTGGGTATAAAGATTGGGAATATATACTGTGTAGCTTTACCACAAAACAGTACATGGACAGTAGGATCACTTGCCACCAGCACTAGTGGGGCAAGTGAGTTGCTGCAGGATCAATAAACCAAACAATTGTATTTCCTGATTTAGTCATCAACTCATTTTGAGAGACAAAAGCAAAAGCAAGCAATTTGTCCTCAAAATAGCCCACTGAAGGCAAAAGTGAAACATGGTGAATAGCGGTATTCACAATAGTGGTCCAAGTAACTTTGTGTTCTTGGCTGGCCCAGTTGGTGAACCATACTGCGGCAGGCCCTGTAAGGTGCCCAAAAGCGGTGGCAACTCACATGGGCTCAGGCACTTGTAAGATACACAGGCAGTTTTCTGCAAAGTGGAGCCAACTGACAATGTCAGCCCCCTCTACATCACCTATTAAGGACTTGATTTAGAGGTTCAACATTTGTTGCAAAAGGTCTGACTATGGCAGCATGACGCTGGCGTCTTGCTGCCCTAGACAGAGACAATTGTAATTACTTGTGAGTACCAACTGGTCCTGATAGATAACATATCCCTTGGGGATGTCCCCATCATGAATAGAGAGGAAGGTTTCCTGGTTTGGAGTAGTCATTTGGCCTGTACTCTGTCAACTCTTGGGGGTTTTCTTTTAGGTAGGTTGTGACCCTACTGCTGCTACCACTGTTGCAAATGAACCAATGATAATTCAGTATTTTATTGGGGAAGACAACAGTCTAATAGAAAGGACAAGAATGAATAGAATAAGATAAGGTTTATTAATTGATATCTTGACTAATATACTATATGGGTATCACAACATCTACAATTATTCCCTCTTGGGGAATTAATTCCCCAAGTGACTTTCTAAATGATTCCCCAACTAATCATTAAGTCAGTGGCACTGCTATCATGTGACCATCTATTACAGGTAATTAAACACTTTGAATCCTAAGCAGAACACAACTTGGACAAGCCTCATGACTTAAGAGGAACAATCATTTGGATAAGCCTCATGACTACAATGACGTACATGGACAGTATGTGGCTTTCTATGATACTATATAATACTCAAAACTCATATTGAATAAAGTATCATTCTCTTCTTAATTTTCCCCTTTATCTTGTTTATTATAATTTCCAGAAGTATATACTTGACAGTGGTAGCACAGGAAGATTATCCACACTTACACAACTTAAAGGAAAAATTCCTCCCAGGAAAATAATCTAGCAGATGGCACTTCCCACAGGTTGGAGAGATTATCAAGAAGGACAGGATGTCTCTGCAGATTTTTTGCCTTCAACAACATCCTTGTCCCTACCAAACAGTATAATCTCCTCAACACTTGTGGGCTCCTGAACCCTCCTCCAACTCCAATTTTGAAGACACCTGAAATAGCTAACACTATATTCCAATGGCTACGCTCAGCAGAGATTGGGATGTTTGAAGGACTACACCAAGAGAACGCCAATCTCTGGATCCAAAGCACACAAAGCAGGTTTACACAAGTAGGCTACCCCTTCAGACTCTGGGCCAGTGAAATTTCTTTTTGTGTCACTGGGGCCGCCTCACGCTTTGTAAGACAATGGTTTGACCAACATCCTGATCACAGTGAAGACTGGGATATGTTCAAAGCCGCCTTCCTCTTTAGGTTTGCCATAAAGGACTTCAACGTGATGATCATAACAGATCTCAGAACCTTCAAAATGACAGGGAAAATTGAGGAGTACATTGCAACCTAAAAGATCTATGTGCCCAAGCTCCTAACACCATTAACTTTGACAAAGCCAGAACAAAATTGAATTTCTACTATGGCCACCCCCACACACATTAGACATCAGTTTGACATGACACCCTACAATAACCTCCAGTGTGTGTTCTTTGAAGGAAAACACGCTGCACAGAGATCTGTTGGCCTACATGTAACAAACAAACAAAAGTAAAAGTCCCAGAGCAAAGAAGGACCCTTGACCTAACAAGCAGAACAAGCAAGCCAATAACACACATCCTTAAAACAGGAATCACACTGCTCAATCTAACCAAGCAAGCACTGAAGACATTAACAAGGAGAAAAAAGCTCAGGGGAGTGCTTAGGCAAGCTGCCCTACCCCACTTTAAAAGACTTGTACAGGGACAAAGATGTGGACTCAATCACTATGATCCAAGTACCTTCCAGCAATCCTCTACTGCTTTCTGCCCAAACCACAAATAAACTCCTCATTTATCATTTCTGCTTTTGCAGATATCAGGGCACAGCAATATTTGACACTGGAGCAGACTAATCCATTGTTGACAAGAAATTTACCAACCTCATGAAACTACCTACAATCCAGAGCAATATCAAGAGAGTTGACATGGCAGATAATAGGAGCACACCACTCACTAAGGAGGCAAAACTTTTTCATATCCAAATAAGAGACGTGCAAACTACTCTTAGTGGCCCAATCATACCAATCCCCAAGTATGATTTGAAACTTGGCCTGGACTGGATGAGAAAGACAAAATCTCATATCAACTGTGATAGTGCTACCCTCACCATACAACAAGGCAAGGTGCACCACCATGTTTACCCAACTTATCTTGATACACCCACAAGGGACCATGTATTTGTAAAAATTATGGAAACAGAAGACAAAAAGGACCCTAGCAAAATCAACTGGAACACTTGCATGTATGGGTTTATCCACTTTAAAAGCACAGAAACCACATGTGAAAGAGACCCAATTCAAGCACAGCTATTCATAGAATTACCTTTGGTTTTCCAAGAGACCTTACCAGGACTACCTCCCAATTGGGACATACAATACAAAGTTAACCTCAAGGGAAGTGTTCCAAAAGCACACCCTATTTACCAATTAACGCCACAAGAAGACAACACCCTAAAGGCTTACCTAGCCAAAGCACTTGAAAAAGGGCTCATACAGCCTTCTAAATCTCCTTTTGGCGCGGCTTTTTTCTTTGTAGCAAAGAAGGAGGACTCCACCTAGTCACAGACTACAGGGCGCTCAATGAGGTCATAATTAAGAACAGGTATCCCCTGCCCCTGATTGATGACTTTTTTGACACCCTGGGGGGTCCCAAGTCTTCAAAAAATTGACTTTACAGCAGGTTATCACAAAATTTGCGTGAAACCAGAGGACACACCAAAAACAGCCTTCAGAACAAAATATGGCTTCTTTGAATGTGTGTTCCTTAACTTCAGCATGATGAACGCGCCAAGTATCATTGTAACCTTTATGAATGAAGTCTTCAAGGAACACATCAGAAAATGGGCAATCATCTACCTAGATAACATAATCATATACAGCCCAACTGTAGAAAACACTGAAAAGATGTCTGCCTAGTCCTCTGCACTCTCAAAAATAACCAACTCATAGCCAAACCCTCAAAATTTGACTTCTTCTTGTCTGAACTCCCATTCTTAGGACACATTATCAGTAAGGACAGAATAAAACCAGACCCAGAAAAGATGTGTGCTATAACTGACATGCCAGCACCACAGAATAAGAGTGAGCTTTGTAATTTCCTGGTTATGGTAGCCTATGTCAGAAGATTTATCCCTGAATGGGGTGCCTTGACTGCTCCCCTATCTGCAATCACAGGCAAGACAACCAAATTTGTATGGACACCACTAAGAGATAACATGTCCAATAACTAAAAGAGTGCATGGTCACCGCCCCCATCCTACAATATCCAAACCATGAAAGAGTATACAAACTAGAAACTGACGCCTCCAGTTACACAATAAGAGGAGTACTCCAAATTCAAACTGCAGAAAAATACTTCCTCCCTGTAGCATATGAATCAAGAAAACTGTCTGATGATGAACAAAGATATCCAATACATGACAAAGAGCTGGTAGCTATTGTTCACTGTCTCCTGAAGTGACAATGTTACCTGAAAGGTGCACAAATATTCAAAGTGCTAACTTACCACAAGTCACTGATATTCAAATACTAATAACACCTAATAAGAAGAAAATCTATATGGATGAGCCTTATACAAAGGTACCCCATGACAATCAAATACAAGCCAGACAAAGAGATGCTTACTGCAGACACCCTATCAAGGCTATACTGTAAACCTATCCTATTCACTGATGGGACCCCAATTGGCCCATGTTGATCATGGGAAATCTCCAAGAGGGGTTCCCACCTGGCATACCAATGGACATCTAAGAGAAAGTCCTCAAGAACAAACATGTGTGCAAAATGTATATGGCACTCTACACCACATATTACCAAGTGGTGATACTGTACCTACTTCCTGTCAACACAAAAGATTGACACAATCCTCCAATATCACAGAGACTTGGGATACACCCATAGCAGAAACTTGCATGAATACCTCAAGACATGCTACTGGTGGCCCAACATGCTGGACAATATCAAAGAAGTACTGGAGCAATGTGAAGTCTGTGAAAAGTACGCCCAATTCAAGGCACTGCCCAAGTCAGTAATACTGGGATCAATCACACAGCCTTTCAAAGTGTGGTCACTGGATATTGTGGAAGCAATGCCCGGCAATAACAGAGGAAAAAAGAAAATTATAACAGCTATTGACTATGCAACAAGGTGGCCTGTAGCACAAGCTACAAAAAGAACACAGAGGCAATGATGTGAGACAATTTATTGGCAAAGAGATCATAGCTAAGTTTGGGAAACCTGACCTCCTGATCATGGAAAGAGGAAATGAACTTAAATCCATTGACACCAGTGTCTATCTTGCCAAGAGTGAAATAAAACACACCACAGCCAGTCCCTATCACCTTCGAGCAAATGTAATAGTAGAACAACTAAACAGCTTGCTAGTAGAGGCCCTCAGTAAGTTATCTGCTAACAATCCAAAAGCCTGGGTCAACATGCTGCCAACAGCACTCATGGTGTGCAGAACATGAGTCAACTGCAATACAAGCAAAAGCCTGCATGAACTTCTCTATGAAAATATCCTGCTCTTGTTAGTACTACCTCAGTATCATGTTTATCTATACCTACAAAGGTACCAGATGACAGCGACCCTGATGTACAGCGTGCTAAAAAGGACTAATGAGACTTGGAAAAGAAAAGAGTGGAAAGAGAAGCAATCCCACTATAACAGGAAAACTTTCAATTTGGGGACAAGATCTGGGTTGTTAAACACAACATGCACAAGTTGGATCCAGGGTTACAAGGGCCAGGCATTGTCATTGAAGTCAAGCCCAACAATACTTACCTCATCAAAGACATTTTTGCTTGAACAGAACTAAAGTGTATGAATCACAACTGTCTCTGCCTGTGTAAAGATAGGACAGCTCAGCATAACTCCCAGCTTCCTGTACGCAATACCAAACTGGATCAATACCAAGCCAAAATTCCCAACACTCTTAAGAAAATTCCTAAGGTTCCACCTTCCAGCACCTCAGGGGGAGATGTTGCAACATCTACAATTACTCCCTCTTGGGGAATTAATTCCCTGTGTGACTTGACAAATGATTCCACAACTAATCATTAATTTGGTGGCACTGCTATCATTTGGCCATCTATTACAGGGATCAAACATTTTGAATCCTAAGCAGAACACAACTTGGACAAGCCTCATGACTTAAGAGGACCAATCACTTAGATAAGCCCCATGACTACAATGACGTAGGTGGACAGTATGTGACTTCTTGTGATACTATATAATACCCTATATTCTTATTCAATAAAGTATCATTATCTTCTTAATTTTCCCCTTTATCTCATTTATTATACTTCCCAGAAGTATATACTTGACATGGGGAAAGCCACAAGGCCACCAGGGGGTGGCACAATGGCAGGTCCCATGTAAGTTTTGGAGCTGTTGTGTTTATACTTCTGGGAAGTATAATAAACAAAATAAAGGGGAAGATTAAGAAGAGAATGATACTTTATTGAATATGAATATAGAATATTATATAGTATCATGACAAGCCACATGTCATCCATGTATGTCATGGAGATCATAGGGCTTATCTGAGTAATGTTCCTCTTGAGTCACAAAGCTTAATCAGGTTGTGTTCCATTTAGGACCTGGATTGATTGATCCCCGTCACAGATGGTTAACTGATAATGGTGCCACCAGTTTATTGACTGAGCGGTGAACCACTTGGTGAGCCACTCGGTGATTTATTTGGGGCGTTAATTCCCCAAGAGGGAGTAATTGAAGATGTTGCAACATCTTCCCCTGGGGTGCTGGAAGGTGGAGCCTTGGGAATCTTCTTGAGAGTATCTGGTATATGGGCTTGATATTAATCCAGTTTGGTGTTGGGTACAGGGAGCCTTGAATTTTGTTGGGCTGCTCTTGCCTTACACAAACAAAGTTGGTTATGATGCATATGTTTCAGTTCAGTTTGAGCTCCAATCCCTTTGATGAGGTAGGTGTTATTTGTGACAGAAATCACTGGATAATATGAAGCTTTTTCTAAATGATGGGGAATTACCACCCAAATCCACATAGAATTGATTATTCACCACCAACGCGGCTTCAGATATTTTTTGTTAAATTTCCAATTGTAACTCCAGGATTGAGTAGAATAATTAGTCCAAACCAGAGTAAACCAAGATAAATGACCTGGGAAAGCATCAATGCATCTTCAGCTTAGAATTCTGGGCATTGAGAAGTGACACAATTTTCAGTTTCCAGAATAGGGGGAGGAGCTACAAAATTGGCTGGCATGAAATTAACATTTGGCGGCGCCAACAACAAAGTTCCAGATGCTGGGCTCCATCTTCCTGAAATGATTCTGTTCAGAATCAGATTGTACAGGATATACTGCAACAACCCAATCACAGGATGCATTTTTAAAATTTAAAATTAGAACTTGGGATAATTGATTTTTATTGAGTAAATTTAGGAGGACTCAACTCGTAGAGTTGAAACAGGGAAAATTATTCAATATATATCAGAAAAATTGACTAAGCAATACCACCTGAGTCTTGATCTCCTATTCCTTCAGCATCTTCAAGTAATTATCTAGTCCAGGTTGCAAAGAACCCTTGCGTGACCAGTTTCTGACGACCATGCTGATTAATGAGCTTATATTGGGTGACACTCATATTACGTCAATTTATCAACGTCAGTTTGCAAGGGGGAGCTGGTTTCAGCTGACAGACTGGAGCAGCTGTGACCCATTTTTGATCAACTGTTTGGTTTAAATCCGTTAACTTGGTCAATTTCAATACAGGTTTCCTGGCCTTCCAAGCCTTCTTACTTGGACAGACAATACCTGGCATTATGGAACCTACTGTGACATTATTGGGCTTCACTTTCATGACAATTCCTGGTCCACGTAACCCTGGGTCTAATTTGTGTTGGTTGTGATTGACAACCCAAATCTTGTCTCTAACTTGGAACCTTTCTTGTTGTAATGGGATTGCTTCCCACTGGACCCTTTGTTGTTCCATCACTTCTTGATCCTTTCTGGCTTGTAGTACTTTTGGGTCATTACTGTCTGGTATCTTCTTTGGAAGTGACAGTCATGGTCCTGTGGTTGTACTGACAAGTGAGGGTTTCTGACCATAGACAAGTTCATAAGGGCTTTTGCCCGTATTGCGGTTGGCTTGTGTTCTGCAAACCATAAGGGCAGTTGGTAGCATGTCAACCCAGGCTTTTGGATTTTTGACAGACAACTTACTGAGAGCTTCCACTAGAGAGCTGTTTATTTGTTCTAAGTGTCCATTTGCTTGAAGGTGATAGGGACTGGCTGTGACGTTTTTTATTCCATTTTTGGCAAGATAAATGTTGGTGTTAATAGCTTTGAGTTCAGTGCCTCCATCTGTGATTAAGCAGTCAGGCTTTCCAAACTTTGCTATGATTTCCTTGCCAATGAATTGTCTCACGTCATTGCCTTTGTGCTCTTTTGTGGCTTGTGCTACGGGCCATCTGGTTGCATAGTCAATGGCTGTGATGATGTACTTCTTGCCTTTGCTTTCACCGGGCATAGGTCCCACAATATCCAACAACCATACCTTGAAGGGTTGTGTGATGGATACGGGTACTACTGAACTGGGTGGAGCTTTGGTTTGTGTGTACTTCTCACAGACCTTGCATTGTTCCAGTACCTCTCTTATATCATCTAGTATGTTGGGCCACTAGTAGCGTGTCTTGAGGTATTCATGCAAGTTTCTGCTATGGGTGTATCCCAAGTCTCTGTGATATTGGAGGATTGTGTCAATCTTTTGTGTTGACGGGACGTAGGGTACAGTGTCACCATTTGGAAGTATTTGGTGAAGGGTACCATATACGTTTTTGAACAGATGTTTGTTCTTGAGGAATTTCTCTTGGATGACCATTGGTGTGCCAGGTGGGAACCCTTCCTGGAGATTCCCCATGATTAACATAGGCCATTTGGGATTGCTGTTAGTGCAAAGGATGTGTTTATTGTATAGCCTTGATAGGGTGTCTGCAGTAAGCATCTCTCTGCCTGGCTTGTATTCAATTTGCATGGGATATCTCTGTATGAGACTCATTAATTTGGCTTGTATTCTTGACAGGTGTTGTTGTGTCTTGAAGAATATCAAAAACTTGTGGTCAGTGAGTACTTTGAACGTCTGGGCTCCTTCCAGATAGCATCACCATTTCATGAGGCAGTATATGATGGCAACCAATTCCTTATTGTGTATATGGTATCTTTGTTTGCCGTCTGATAGCTTCCTTGATTCATATGCCACAGGGAGGAAGTCCTTTTGGGCCATTTGGATACAGAGGACTCCCCCTATGGCAAAATCAGAGGTGTCAGTTTCTAGCTCATAGATACCCTCACGGTTTGGGTATTGCAGGATGGGGGCAGTAACCATGCGCTCTTTCAGTTGGCAAAAATGTTGATCTTGTAGAGGTGTCCAGACAAATTTGGTTGTTTTCCCAGTGATGGCTGACAAGGGGGCTGTCAGAGTGCCCCAGTCAGGGATGAACCTGCATACATAGGCTACCATTCTGAAGAAAGTGCAGAGTTTGCTCTTGTTCCTTGGGGCTGGCATCTCTGTTATAGCGCGTATTTGTCTGGATCTGGCTTGATACTGTCCTTTCTAATGATATGGCCAAGGAATGGAAGTTCAGTCAATAAGAACTTGCATTTGGACGGTTTGGCAATCAGTTAGTTTTCCTCCAGGGTATGGAGGACTGCGTGAACATCTTCCCAGTGTTGTTGTAGGTTGGGACTGTAAATGATGATGTTGTCCAGGTAGATGATTGCTCTTTTCCCAATGTGTTCCTTGAATACTTCATTCATGAAGGTTACAAAGGTACTTGGAGCGTTTGTCATGCTAAAATTGAGGCCAACACATTCAAAGGACCTGTATTTAGTTAGAAATGCAGTCTTTGGAATGTCTTCAGGTTTCATGCAAATTTGGTGATATCCTGCTGTCAAATTGATTTTTGTGAAGATTTGGGACCCCCTCAGGGCATCAAAAAGGTCATCAATTAGGGGCAGGGGATACCTGTTCTTTATTGTGACCTTGTTGAGGGCCCTGTAGTCTGTGACCAGGCGGAGGCCTCCATCTTTCTTTGCCACAAAGAAGACAGCGGCACCAAAGGGTGATTTTGAGGGTCTGATGAGGCCTTTCTTGAGTGCTTTGTCAAGGTAAGCTTTCAGAGTGTTGTCTTCTTGTGGTGTGAGGCAGTAGATGGGTTGTGCCTTAGACACGCTATCTTTTAGTTCAATCTTGTGTTGTATACCCCAATCAGGGGGCAACCCGGGTAGTGTTTCTTGGAATACAGAGGGAAATTCATTGACTAGCTGGTCTCTAATTGGGTTCTGTTTGTGTTGAGTTTATGTGTTTTTGAAGTGGATTATCTCATATGTACATGTGCTCCAATTGATTTTGCTGATGTCAGTTTTTTTCTCTGTTTCCATGGCCTTTACAAATATGTGGTCCCTTATGAGGGTGTCAAGATGTGTTGGATACACGTGATGGTGGACTTCTCCTTGCTGGATAGTGAGGGTGGCACTGTCCCA
The DNA here is from genome assembly GCA_014839935.2 of Entomophthora muscae. Taxonomy (NCBI): domain Eukaryota; kingdom Fungi; phylum Entomophthoromycota; class Entomophthoromycetes; order Entomophthorales; family Entomophthoraceae; genus Entomophthora; species Entomophthora muscae. Next base: position 123,543 of record QTSX02006527.1, on the reverse strand, counting down.
GTCAATGTGAGGCTTTGTCTTTTGCATCCAATCTAATCCAAGTATGATATTGTATTTGGGGATTTGAATGATGGGGCCGCTAATTGTTGTTTGGACGTCTCCAATTTGGGCCCAGAAAGGTTTTGTCTTGTGATCAACTGGTGTGCTATGGTTGTCTGCCATGATGACTTTCTTTATGTTACTTCAAGTGGTAGGTAACTTCATGAGGTCTGCAAAGCTCTTGTTGATGAGAGATTGATTGGCTCCAGTGTCAAATAGTGCTGTGCTCTGGTATCTGCAAAAACAGAAAGGATAGGTAAGGAGTTTTTTTCCAGTTTGGGCAGCAAACAGTAGAGGATTGCTGGAGGGAACCTGGATCATGGTGATTGAGTCCACATCATGTTCTCTGTACAAGTCTTGTGAAGAGGGGGGAGGGTGGCTCACCTAAGCACTCCCCTGAGCTTTTTATCCTTGTTGGTTTCTTTGGTGCTGGCTTGGTTGGCTTGTGCAGTGTGATTCCTGTTTTGAGGACAGATACTGTTGGCTTGGTTGTTTTTCTTATTGGGGCGAGGCACTCTCTTAGCTGCTGGGTTTTCCTTGCACTTGTTGGTAGCATGTAGATTGTCAGACTTCTGAGATGTGTGTTTTCCTTCTAGGAATACATCCTCAAGGTTCTTGCAGCAGGTCATGTCAAACTGGCGTCTAATGTGTGTGGGAAGTCCATTGTAGAAGTCTAGGCGCAGCCCAGGTTCATCAAACTTGATGGTGTTGGGCGCACAGTCAGGTAGTCCTTCATATGCTGAAATGTATTCTTTGATGGTTCCTGTCATTTTGAAGGTTCAAAGTTTGGTCATAATCACCACGTCTGAGTCCTTAGTGGAGAACTTTTTGAGGAATGCGGCCTTGAACACTTCCCAATTTTCCTTTTGGTCAGGATGTTGGGCTAGCCATTTGGTAACAAAACATGAAGCAGTCCCTGTGACACAGAGGGCAATTTTGTTGACCCAGAGTCTTTGGGGGTACTCCACTTGTTTGAACTTGCTCTTGGTGCTGTTGATCCAAAGAAAAGTGTTCTCACAGTGTAGTCCTGCAAAAGCGCCAATCTCAGCGGTATGTAAGCGTTGAAACACGATATTAGGTATCTCAGATTGTGTAGGCGCTGTTGTAGTTGGCGTGGTGGGGAACAGTCTGTGGGCTTTGAGAGCATTGTACTTTTCAATGGGTACAAGGACGTTATTGTAGATGACAAGGCCTGGGGGAACGTCTTGTCCTACTTTGTAATCTCTCCAGCAGTTAAGAAAAGACATTGTTTGGGTTCTTTTCTTGGGAGGAGTTTTTCCTTTGGGTTGGGTAGGTATGGATAACCTACCTGTGCTACCACTGTTGCTTTTATACTTCTGGGAAGTATAATAAACAAAATAAAGGGGAAGATTAAGAATAGAATGATACTTTATTGAATATGAATATAGAATATTATATAGTATCTTGACAAGCCACATGTCGTCCATGTACGTCATGGAGATCATGGGGCTTATCTGAGTAATGTTCCTCTTGAGTCACGAGGCTGAATCAGGTTGTGTTCCGTTTAGGACCTGGATTGAGTGATCCCCATCATAGATGGTTAACTGATAATGGTGTCATCAGTTTATTGACTGGGCGGTGAACCACTTGGTGAGCCGCTCAGTGATTTACTCAGGGTGTTAATTCCCTGAGAGGGAGTAATTGAAGATGTTGCAACAGAGCCAAGGAATAACTTGTGCAGGGATCAGCAAAGTTGAATTGACAGCCCTTCTAATTAGGAGATAATTCCCATAATTTGACCTTGCCTTCAGGTTGATCCATTTTTTTAGATATGTCATGGGGCAACTTATCAAGCGCCCCATGTGTATTATGAGATATGTTGGCAGGCAAGAAGGGAATCTCAGTTGCAACACTTGTAATGAGTGAAGTGCCAAATCAAGATGTCCAATGTACTGGGATTGTTACTGGGTCTTATTGCTGTATTTTTTAATTAAAGTTGACTTCTGCATTTGGGTTTGGGTCATGGGGAAGTTGGGTTGCGGGTCATAGAATTTTTTGGGCGGAACCTTACCAGGGGTGTGGTGATCCACATGTGTGCGGTTTGCAGGCGAGGGTGAATTTGGCTTCAAATAAAGACAATATGCTAAAGAATGACAATGTGTGGTCAGATAGCAACGTTGTAAAACTAGTAGGTAACATAGAGCTGCTAGGGGTAAGTGAGGTAAGCCTAGTAGGTAACTTGGTCTACTAGGAGAAGTGAGGTAACCCTAGTAGGTAACATGGTCTGCTAGGGTAAGTAAGGGGAGCCTAGTAGGTAACATGGTCTGCTAGGGTAAGTAAGGCCTGGCTGGTAGGTAACAAAGGACTACCAGAGGCAGTTGTTGCCTCCACCCAGCAGAAGATGTTAGCTGCTTTGGGCTATAGTACTTCACCTAGCAGGGTGGAGACTGAAATAGCAAGCAGGAAACTTTGTCTGTCTGGGGGGGAGAGTAAGTTTGGACCCCTGGCGGGTAACACGGGCTGCCAGGGAGGGGAAGAGCTCTGAGGGCTCAATGTACCCTAATACGCTTGCAGGAGGTCTGTGAGCAAGCACCCTGCCTAATGGACTGGCAGGGTGTCCTCGTTTATGCCCCCATGGGAGCTTTGGGGAAACCCAAAGTGAGCATTGGAGGGTATAGGCATGCTCAGAGGTGTCACCAAGGTGGCTTGCTTGGGGAAGCAAGCTGCAGAACTTGGTGTGATCAGGCCTCTGGGAAGTAGAGCTGATTACTCTGCAACTGAAAGCCCAGACTTCATCACCTGGGTGAGTAAAGACAACGCATAGACATAGATTTATGGTTGAATGGCCTAAGTAGATTGCCACTTGTGAGGGACCAGTCAAACGCCAGTTTAATGTAGAAACATGCCTGGGTCTACGAGTTCTGGTAATGGGGGCTGATATAAAGAACCAAGGTGGTTCACGGAATTAGCAGAGAAAACTAGCAAGAGGGACTGTTTGGTCACAGTGAAGGTTAGTTGATGAACTGTTAATTCATATTGAATGGAATGGACCAATATGGTTTAGTGTGTTAAGGGAACAAATGAAGTTCCTAGTGTGGAACTGGTTAAGGATAAGTAGAAGGGCAAGAAGACAGGATGAAGGACTAGCAGATCATGGGGTAGGATAGCCAAAGGACCAGAAGTTGGTGCTGAAGAACTGAAGAGTTGATAGGATGACCTAGCTGGACTGAATACAGAGGCTGGAAGAGCTGGTTTAGTGACTTTTGAGAAGAAATTTGAATATAAAGAAGCAGTTAAAGAATGATTAAATACTTCCTGATTATGATTAAAAAAGGATTAAAAATCACATAAAGAAAAAGAAAGAGGAGGAAAAAATAACCTATAGTTTATTTGAACTATATGTTATTTTTAGGAAAAAGATGAGAGAGAGAAAGGACCAGAAAGAAGCTGGAAGAAGAACAGAGAAACTGTGAGAGCAAAAGAGCAAATTTTGCTGAGAACAACTAGGGGAGCAAAAGGACAAGCAACAGGCAGGTTTGAGGATGCAAAACGTTGACAGAAACACAGAGAAACGCGGAGAAACGTTGAAAAATAGAAGGATCAAAAATTGCCTAAGTAAAACATATGTGGAAGCGCTCAAGATTTGCCAGGGAAACGTGACAGGAATTATGGCAAAACTGTTCAAAACGCGGAGCAGTGGTTTACCCAGAGCAGGGCAGCTTGGAGTTCAAACCAGGGTCAGGAACAGTCATCCGGATAAACTGTTTTGGCAAAACTGGTGAAGTGAGGCGTTTGATTGGCTGCAACCCGGAGCCTACTTAATCAGGTTTTCATGGGCTTTAACTTGAGAGTTAAAGCCTAAAAAATGGGGAGAAGAAGCAGCAAATTCAGGGCTTTCATTGGCTGAAGTAAGTTTGAAAGTTTAATATATTATAGAAGAAGAAAAACAGGATAGTTTAAGCTTTAAAGAACCAGAGTTCTAAGAGAGGATTTTGGTCTGAAACAAGGGGCTATAAAAGGGAGAGCTATCTGAGACTCTTCAGGGACTGGATCAAGTGGATTAAAAAGGCCACCAAAGCTACAGAAGGAGCAGGAGACCAAGGATAGGAAGCCAGAGCCAAGTCAGACCACAGGAGCTTAAGATTAAGACGACGGAGCCCACAACTAAAGTGCCGGAGCCCAAGACCAAAGCAAAGGAGCCCAAGATCAAGGAGCAGGAGTCAAAGACCAAGTACAAGGAGTCCAAGATATTGTTAAAGGACTCCAAGTTTTGGCACAAACCTTTCCTTATTCCCTACCTAAAGGCAATATCTCAGAAGGTTTCTAAGGGGATCTTCCTTCTGACAGAGAATAAAGCGCCTATTATGACCCCTATCTGATTTTCCCGTGTGAAAAGAGTATATAAGTCTCATGAGTCAATTGCCCCATATTTTCTATCCTAGCCCAGGGGATGAGAAATCATACCGCCTAGGGTGCAGGAAGTTTGCCTCTAGTAAATCTGCCCAGGAGGAGTGGGAGAAGGTGACCAGGCATTTGGAGGTGTCAAATAGAGGAAGAGAGTTCATTGGAGAAGAGTTTGCAAGACTACTCCAGGATTGGTATTGGTCTCAGGCGGGCTGGCACCTGCTGAAGTCCAGGTATACAGTGGAGACGCTTGCTTGGTGATTGGAAAGGTACTTGAGGAGTTTGCCCTTATGCAAGCCAAGTATAAGCTTCTCACCAACCCTTCACCCCTGTTGGAGAATGACAACTCCTCCAAGCCAGTCCCTGGCTACAACCCAGGACACACTATGGGGACTGGTGACCAGGAACCCCATAAGGGGTCAACCCCATTGTTTTGACGCTGAGTTTACCAAGATTCTTAACTTTGGAGATTTCAATAAGCCTATCTAAATAAGAACCAGAATTAATATTGTCATTTTTATCATGTATTAGCAATTTTATTCAGCCAAAAACCCAAGGTGACTGCTGTATGGTCACAAATAGCAATTTTTTTAGATTATAATTATCAGCCAAAAAAATCATTTTTAAATTTTTAACTGAAGTTAGACAATCCCTGTTTATTTGATTGGATAAGAAGCAAGGGCTTTAGGGATGAATGGTTTGGAGCTCTTAAAGAAAGCTGCCACCAAATAAGATAGAATTGTGAATGACAATTTCCAGAAGATTGAACAGACCTTCTAGATCCTGGGGAAGGCCCTGCTTCACTTTACACTTAATCCAACCAAACAAATTTTCAATTGGATTGAGAAAAGAAGAATAAACTGGGATTAAAAGGAGTCTCATTAAAAAGTCAGAGAGGCAGTGGCTTGATGTGTGGAATTTTTGTTGGTGGGTGGGAAATCTGACATAACTAAATCACCTTTGTGGAGGTCCACATTATCAAGCACCGCAATGTTGATGATGCCATAATAGTTGATCCAGAGATATTCCTTGACAATTCAGAGAAAATTTAGGAAGATTATGCTTTTATGTGGACCCCTGATTATTTGATATTGATTCAGACCACAGGGACCAAGAAGCACTACTGTAGAGCAGGTCTGGAATCTGATAAAGAGACAATGTTTTACAACCAAGATTTAGAGTAGTGATAATAAACCCTACCATAAAGGACCACTTATCCCTCAACTGAAAACCTGACAGCCTGATTGATTAACTGCCCCACAGATCAATCAATTTTAATCCTTGTGGTCTGGCTGACCTGACGCCCTACAGCCCATCAGATTTGTGGCTGGAATTAACAATTGAGGATTTGGATTATATCATCACCAACAAAAACGTTTTGGTTCCAATTAAGGCAACTCTGAGGACCCAGAAAAAAAGTGGAGCTGTACCTATAACCGCCTGGGGATCCATGACTTATTTCAAAAACTACAGCCTGCGCTAGGACAATTGGAAACCATTCCCAATTAATAGGTATGCACCCTAATAATGATATGTACACTGACAAGGAATCAAACCTGCAAAGACATATATAGACCTCCCATCCAAATAATGTAATAGATCAGAAAGTATCTGGGATCCCTAAAAATGGTTTGGCTCATGAAAAAGCCTCTAGTTCCCATGCCACCTTGCAGCAACATTACTATGGCCCTGACATCCAGAGGGCTGGGGAGGCAAGAGATTGTTCCTGAAAAAGAAGGCATAACCCCTCCTGATGTTATACATTTGATATTTCCACTTTAAAATAAAAATTAAATGGTCCTTTGGTTTGCTCAAATATTTCCCCATACTGTTATAGCTTTCTATCACCTGAATACTATCCTGTCTAGGTCATCCATGTCCCTTGATAGTCCAGCCAACCCGCTAGAGGACCCTTGGCCCAACTATTTCAGACCCCATGTTTGCCTTCCAGGCTGGTACACTTCACAGAGTATCCAACCAACCCAGACTACAAGTATTTCACCCTAGAGAACATCCTTCTGTCTGGTCCCCTAGCTCTAACAAGGAAACCTAAAAAAATCAATAGAGAAGGGATTTGGTAAACAATCCAACCCCTAGTATTCAACAACATTTGCAATTATCTGTATGTGTACTTGGTCCCCATAGAACCATCTCCCACCCCCAAGCCCAACTACATGCCCTTTGTTGTACCTATTACACAGGCTTCTTCTGATCAACTATTTGGAATTGTCTATATCACCCCAACAGTTATTGTTGGCTCAATGGTGCCATCTGCAGGCCCTTGGTCCATGTTAGGAAGATGTCCTTGTACATGATCAATTTAGTGCCAATCCTGTGCTGGGTTATGCCCACCAACCTTTCTGGCCACCCCAGCTCTACGCCTAACAGCCCTGCTTACAGTAATCAGTATTCTGACAGAGATCAGAACCTCATCCAACAACCTATCTCACAATTCACCAAGGGTGCTCAGTGGGCTGCCCATGCCGTATCTGACAACATTCCACCTCGCATCCTGGACATTGAGATGCAGGGCAAACCTCCCTAATAACAAGCAAAGCCATCCCCAGCCAAACATCTCTGATAAGTTATTCAACCCATAAACATTATCTGGATCATGCCACCAGTACTACCCCCTTGTGGATTGGTGGTGCCCCTTACCATACAATAACTTATATTTCCCAATGAAGCTATTATCCTTCTCTAAAATCTCTTTCTGTTCCCTTTGGACTGCTATCCCCTTCAGATACTTAGCTATAATTAGTTCAGTTGCAGGAGATGGGATACACCTTGTTGGGATCCCTTCTCAGCTCACTGATGCTGCAACCTACACAACAAAGAAGATGAAGCTTCATCTCTATATAAGGACCAGCCATTCTCAACCTCATCTATGTCAGGATAGGTTTCAGTGTAGATGCGGCAACCCTTGATACTCTTATCCTGGTTCCATTTATGCAGAGAGGCACTCAACCCTTTTCACAAGAAACCCAGATCAGCCATGGTTCTGTATATGAGTGCTTAAGAAACACAAGCACCCAATTCCCTGGCTGGCATCATTTGGGCAGAGGGAGGATCTGGGTGGTGATATTTGGCACCCAACTCTTCTATCCCAGCAATGTGCTCAGGCTGTAGGGGTTTAGGCCGCTGGTTAGCCTGTGGAGGTTTTACCCTTTGGCCCTGGTGACATACCTTACCCTGATACCAGATCAGGATACTATGTCCCAAATGGACATCCCTCCAGTTAAGTGATTGGTGGTAGCCTCACACTCACTATCTGACAACCTATACCTGCCCTGGGAGGGTACCACAGCACTCACACTATCCAGGTTGACATACAGGATAGCAACCTTTGTGTAAAACAAAGCATCCTTCTCACCTGCAATATCACTGTCAATGGTGGGATACACAGTGAGTGCAGCTGGATCTCCAGTTATGATCAGGAGCTCATATGAAGCATCAGATACTCTGGGACATGCACTAATAACTCTGGGATCCAGTGTATGGGGCCTAGTGATGACTGGGTAAAAGATGGAGCTGTACAAAGCCTCATTGTTTCTAATGACCTTGACGTGGGTCACTTTGGTGGTAGGCTGTGGGAGAGGCTTCTGTCTGGGATTTAGACTGTGGAATATGGCTTGCAATGCTGGAGGCGGTTGGCTGGCACTAACAACCTGGGAGGCCTGTGAACTGAGCTTGAGGCTACCATTCTGTATTATGGATCTGTCCCTTGACCCTCTGGTGTGTCCTATTGGATGAGCTATGCTGTGCCCTGTTGCAGGAGCTGGTTGGGTGTGGTGTTGTCTGTCTGTCCAAAAATAAAGGGAAATTTTATATCTTAGATCAAGTACATGCTGCATCCTTGTTCTGGTTCAGTTTTGGGTTATAAATCCTCTTGGCTTAGCCTTGAATAGTAGAATGGGTTATTAAAGGTGGTTTGACGTGTATGATGATTTGCTTGGTCCGGTTTAGATGGTCTTTGTTGTGAGATCTCCATGTCTAACATGGTGATCGATATTGAACTTCACTCGATTTCAGGCCTAGTGGAGCTTCTTAGTTTGGCTTGGTGCCCCCAGTTTAATTAACATGGATTCAGATTGGATTCCAAGCCCTGCAGTCAAGTTTTGAGCTTGCTGGTGGCTTTCGATTATGACTCGGAATTCGGTTCTTGGATTTAATAGCCCCACAGCTTCAAAAAATTATAGCAAACTTAATTGGAACGGTAGGTGGATTTGAATCATCCGTTTCGGATTCAAGCTGGTTTGTTTTGGTTATTGGAAATATCCAGCGATGGCTTAGAATTTGCCAAGGGTTGATGAGATTTGTGGTTCGAAAATTTAAAATGTAAATACAAAGAGATCCATCTCATAAGGAAAAAAGCCAGATCACGATCGGGATTCGAAATTTGAACTTAAAAGCGACGCTTAGTGTTGCCACCAGGTTCTGAACCTACAGTACTTTAAGGTATTTGTATCTCTTTTATTTCAACTTTGGGTTCTATGGGCTGAAGTTGAAATTAATTTTTACAAGGGGGTTTGTGTTGCTGTATTGGAATGGAGTGGCCCCTATTATTAATGATCACCATCCACAAATCCCATTATAAATTTTTAAATTGGGGATTCAGTATTATACTTGATGAGATTTCTCTACAGGAAGTCTTGTGACAAGATGTCGTTCGGATATCGTTGAAGCGTCCCAACAGGCCTACTCTTCTTGCAATTAAATCTTAAACTTAAATCCACCCGCTTTAAGCCAAAGGTGAAACATCAGGCGCCACTATCTCTTCACATTACTAATCATCATTTTATTTGGCTGAAACACACACGCGATGTTAAAAATCTTATAATTTAGCATGTTAAAAGATAACCAGAAGTGAATACTTTTAGCTTGATTTACAGACAATTCCTGCACTAAAAAACGAATATGTTTCATCCCAGTCAATCATTGACTATACTTGCATTATTAATGCATGGCTTGGATCCCAGCAGCTTCTATCAATACACAACTTATAACCCAACCACAAATATCTCTTTCTTCACTCTCGACTGCTATGAGCTCTGATCTACAACATATCCTTGACTTGTGCTCCCTTTATTACCCCTCACACCCACCCCCAACCCTAAAACCATCTCTTCTGTGCTCCACTCCGCCTGCTACAAACCCATTTAAACAGCAGCTGATACCTTACACATACTGCAACACTACATTCTCAAAGCTTGATTATACCTTGTCTCACTTCTTTGAAAACCACTTTCCTTCCATCAGAGACACCATCAGAGATAAGAAAACTCATATACCTAAGGCTAAACAGCTAACTGCAGTAGGCAACAAAAATATCTCTATTGTCCAGAGAACTGCTACATTCCTCAAGCTGTTCAGCACACTTCCATCAAACCCAAGAAACTTTCGTCCTGCTCCTCATTCACGATCTCCTTTTGAATTCAAGAACCCATACACTTCAGCCACTGCCCTTGCCTATGACTTCATAGAAACATTCCAACAAAATCCCAAGGAATATTCTGAATTCACTCTGATGTTGAACATGCATACCATTATTTCTGACCATCATGACACTTGGCATTACTGGGCACACTATATCTATCCCAACCTTCTTCCCAAAGACCCCTCCCTTGATAGATATATTTTATGCAAAAACCCTTCTGAAGCAGCTGATTGCTCAAATCAATCCCAGGAAACAGATTTTAGGCCATGCAAGCAATTTAAACGGTATGGATTTATCTGCCCCTTCAAGCCATGCACCAAGAAATTCACCAGCAATCCTGGGTTCCGTACCCACCTGATCAAACACCATCTCCAGAAAAAGCACTTCTCTGGTGATCTCGTTCCACGGCCTTGCCCCAGGGATATCATATATACCTGCCCAACTTTGCGGTGCAGCAAGTCCTTTAAAGTGGAAGGAGAGCTACGTAAGCATGTCCTGCACTCACATTTCTCTACGTATGCTAGATCTCAAACGAAAAAATAAGGGTTGATTTAAAAATATATCTTATTGCTTTTACTTATTGGAAATACTTGGCGGTAAAAGATAACAACTCTTAGTAAATAACCGATATTTTTTAAAAATATATCATCTGAAATCAATCTTTATAGATGGCTGGTATTGGATTTAAACTGAAGTAACAGTATACAATAATCAACTAAAATTATGTTTTGCTTATATATACCGGATATCTACTTTATATTGGCATTACTCGGTATGAAAGTTCAACCCACTGATTTTTTAAGGTACCCACCTTGTTCCGACACCGTTTTTTCTGGGATCTATTTCTGGCATTATGCCATTGTTCTAAGATTTTTAAAAATACATTTTATTTAGAAAATGCCTAGAATGATGTCATAATTCCGGAAACAAGGTGGGTATTTAGATAGCAAGCAGATAGAGATACATTATGGAGGGGTAGAAAAGCATCTCTAATCTTAACTCTTTAAACAGCATCTAGATCTATTAAGTCTAAGGAATCCAATCAATAAGGTCTAGAGCTCACGATTTTTATCAAGTCAAACATAAACTCTAAAGTAAATTAGCATTAGTAAGCGATCCGACAAACACCTAAAGCGCTCAAGTCCTAGAGTAACAAACTCCATAAATTTGTAAAGCAATCGCAATTTTTAATCGATCTGGTAGATTTCACCCAAGCTAGGAAAGCTTTACCTTTATTATTTGGATCCCTGTTGAATATTTTATGTTGCAGTTTATATGCTGCGGCTTCAACTTTAATGTTCGAATGCCATAGCTTGTGCATCATGCTTAGGGAAGCTTCGCCTCAGCCCCGGCTATCGGCCGCTATAGCTAAAGCGAAATCGCTATATATTTAAACATTGTTAGGTAATTCTTTGAAACGAGTGTCCCGGCACCAGAAACTGGCCGAAGCAGCCCTAATTATGATGGCAGGGGATGCGGCTGGCATGAGAATGTGGTAGCGGTAAGGCCGGTTCATTCGACTTTGGCATGGGTTGGTAGTGCGGGTCTTTAACCCTTGCTATTTATTTTTCAGGCCTCGGACGAAGGGGTAATGAGCCTCTTTTGGTTTATGCCTTGGATGGGAAAGCAAACAAGCGGCTCCGTAAGATGGGTATATATAACCAAACAGGACAAGTTTAAATCTGAATGAAGCTTGCAAATCTGACAATACTTGGAGCTTTTGGTGCTCAGCTGGTGCATGGTGTTAAATTTGACGAAGTCAAAGAGGGTCTTGAGGAGCTACAAAACTATATCGGTCTCTTGAAGCTGGGAGAAAAGCTAAACATCTTGAAGCGCGAACCGTTTCCTCTCAGCACCCCGCGCCAGAAATACCCTGTCACCGACGCTGAATTTAAAGAGTTTCTCCCCCATTCTTCTCTCCCGGTCTGTAACCCAACGCATATGAGCACCAAGCAATGCTTCTGCCCTGGGAAATTCGAAGCTGCTTCTCTCATTGTTAACAAAACGATGGAGTCTCAGGCTATGATCGCTGTTGATCCCAAGAACAAACTCATCGTTGCTTCATACCGCGGGACAGTCACGAAAAAGAACTGGGAGACAAACGAGGACGTTGACTTGGTTAGCTATCCTGGCGTAGCAAAAGGTAAGGTTCACCACGGCGATCTGCTCTATCTTCAATCACTCCAGCCCGCCTGTGAAGCAGCGGCACTTCGTCTATTCAAAACCCCTAAATACCGAGGATATCAGCTTCACGTAACTGGGTACAGCCTTGGCGGAGCAGTTGCCGCTGTTTCTACGCCAATGTGGATGAGTTTTTTAAAAAGGAACAACTTGAAAAACAAGATGCGCGTCTTCCTCTACTCCAACCCCCGCCCTGGTGACCCTGCCTATGCCCGATACCTGGAGTCCACTCCCATACCCATAGTCCGATATACTCGGAAGGGCGATGTTGTCCCCCACCTGCCTGAGCAGAGCATGGGCTTTGCTCAAGTTGGCGCTGAATATTTCGAAGTCAACGCAACCCAATCCCTCAAGCACTGTGCCAGCAATCTTCTCGAAGATCCCAAGTGCAGTATGGGAGACAAGAATTTTGCCGCCATAAACCATCTCCTTCCCTTTGGAAAGCTGTTCCCCATCCCAACCATCTGTTAGCATTCAATAAACTGATTTGATCAAATCCAACAGTTATAATATCCCGTACATATATTCTCATTAAACATATTTGAGTGAAAAGGGAACCCGGGAGAGAAGATAAAAACCAGCCGCAATTAAATATTTAATCGCAGAGAGACACTGTTCCACGTGTCATAAACAGTTGCAATCATTTTTAGATATTTTGCAACTTAATTTAACCCAGATAAACTTGAAATATGGCCGTATCGGCTAGCCTTGACCCGATTGGTTGGTCCCCACTCCGATTCCGACTAGGGTTGCGGCGGATCTGAAACGATGGCTGCCTTTTTATAAACCAGCCATCCATCTCAGATCCAGAAATGATTCCAGAAAATTGTTCGCGCTACAATTCTTCCAGAAGTATAGCCGTACACGTCCTCCAGTGGATACTTTTTCAGATTTTTCTTTGAAATAAAAATTATCTTTTTCTGCCAAATTTTAAAGTCATAAAAGTAAAAGGATTCGATTTCAAATCATCTTCAAAAATAGAATTTTATAAAAAAATATACATGAAATCTGGCTCTCCCCGAAAAAAGAAAGCCACCTTTAATCGTTGCACTTTCCCCCTGCTGCAGCCCTAATTCCGGCAACAGAAATTCTGACAATGCCACTTCCAGCAAAATGAGACCATATCTTAAATTTTAAACGTGTATTAAATTCAAACGGATTCGAAATGCCATCGACTGCTTGGGAATCCTGCTGCCAGAAATCCGGTTGCCAGAATTGTTATGGGTACCGATTAGCTCAAGTCACAACAAGTCAGATCCATCCAGGTCAAAGTAAATATTTACACATAAAATTTAAAAAAACACTTATCCATATATAATTCTAATTAAAACCTTTACTGTGCTGCAACATAGATGGCTCTCTCCCAGAAAACCATTTCCCTGGGGATAATTCTGGAACCCGGTAGAGGGTGACCTCAAGGCCTGATCCAAATTTTCTACACGGAACCCCTTCAGCTTTCAACAGATCTTCCCAAGTATACCACACTTCTATATTTACACATCATGACATGATTTCAGCCATATAGGGCTCCCTTCATACCTCAATAAAGACAAATTTTAATTTCAATTACCACCCATATTTATCCAATCCACCTTTAATATATATACAACCATAGTGTCACGGTAGGTTCCATAATGCCGGGTATTGTCCGTCCAAGTAAGAAGGCTCGGAAGGCCGGGAAACCTGTATTGAAATTGACCAAGTTAACGGATTTAAACCAAACGGTCGATCAAAGATGGGTCACAGCTGCTCCAGTCTGCCAGCTGAAACCAGCTCCCTCTTGCAAACTGATGTTGATAAATTGACATAATATGAGGGTCACCCAATATAAGCTCATTAATCAGTATGGTCATCAGAAACTGGTCACACAAGAGTTCTTTGCAACCTGGACTAGATAATTACTTGAAGATGCTGAAGGAATAGGAGATCAAGACTCAGGTGGTATTGCTTAGTCAATTTTTCTGATATATATTGAATAATTTTCCCTGTTTCAACTCTACGAGTTGAGTCCTCCTAAATTTACTCAATAAAAATCAATTATCCCAAGTTCTAATTTTAAATTTTAAAAATGCATCCTGTGATCGGGTTGTTGAGGTATATCCCGTACAATCTTATTCTGAACCAAATCATTTCAGGAAGATGGGGCCGAGCATCTGGAACTTTGTTGTTGGTGCTGCCAAATGTCAACTTTATGCCAGCCAATTTTGTAGCTCCTCCCCCCACTCTTGAAACTGAAAATTGTGTCCCTTCCCAATGCTAGAATTCTACACTGAAGATGCATTGATGCTTTCCCAGGTCATTTATCTTGGTTTACTCTGGTTTGGACTAATTGTTCTACTTAATCCTGGAGTTAAAATTGGAAACTTCACAAAAAAAATATCTGAAGCTGCGTTGGTGGTCAGTGACAACTGTGAAGTGGGTGCTGTATATGTAATGACAAAACTGCTTGACTGCATGTAACACGGCAAGGCACTCCTTCTCTGTGACACTATAGTTCTTCTCATGCTTGTTTAGTACGCAGGAAGTGTAAGCCACAGGATGGTCTACACCCTTGCCGTCCAGTTGGGCCAGAATGGCTCCAATAGCTAGATTGCTAGCATCAGTGTACAGGATGAACTCCTTATCATAGTCAGGATACATGAGGATTGGCGCCTCTTTGAGTTTTTGTTTAAGGGTCTCAAAGACTTGCTGTTGACTGGCAGTCCATTCAAAAGGAACATTACAAAATAGCTGGACTAAAGGTTCACTAGTATCAGCGAAGTCAGGGATAAACTGTCTGTAGTAGCCCATCATCCCCAGGAAGACTTGTACTTCTCACAAGTTGGTGGGCGGAAGCATTTTGCTGATGGCTTCAATCTTCTTAGTCATTGGGCAAATCCCTGTCTGGGTTACTTCATGGCCCAAGAACTCAAGACGTTCTTTGAAGAAGGCGCACTTGGAAGGCTTCAGTTTGAGGCCAGCTTCTCAAATCTTTATGAACACCTCTTTGAGATGAGCCAGGTGATTGGTGAATGTAGCGCTGAAAACTGTTATATCATCCAAGTATACTAGGACGCACAACAACTTCAAGTCATGGAGGATGCAGTCCATGGCCCTTTGGAAGGTGGCTGGGGCGTTGCAAAGTCCCTGTGGCATGCAAGTAGGCTCAAAAAGCCCTTCAGAAGTAATGAGCGCGGCTTTCTGACAATCCTCAGAGGATAGGTCAACTTGCCAGTATCCAGATGCCAGATTCATGGCAGAGAAGAGCTTAGAGCCTCCAAGTCATCAGAGGGCATCATCAATACGTGGCAAGGGGTATGAGTCCTTCTTGGTCAAAGAGTTCAGCCGGCAATAGTCCATCACAATACAATGACCCCCATCCTTCTTCTTTAAGATGAGTAGTGGGGAAGCCCAAGGACTTTGGGAAGGCTCCAGTAGCCCAGCATCTAGCAGTTGTTTAAGCTCTTTAGATACTTGGGCGTCTTCCACACAACTGCAACAATATGGTTTAGCACAGAAGGGGGGAGCGTTGCCAGTGTCTATCTGATGGATAACACCTTTGGCTAACCCATAATTGGTACTGTCCTTAGCAAAGATATTGGAAAATTGGTCTAGTAAATCTAACACCTCTTTCTGTTGAACTGGGGATAGTTGTGGGAAGTCTTGGGCAGGGAACAGAGATAAGACTTGCGGCTCATCTACTGGTAGGTTAAAATCTTGAAATGTACCAAAGGGATGAAGAGACAGGACTTCAGGAGCGCCCAACAACTTGCCATATCTAACAATCTGTCCCCTAGATACTGTCATGGGGATTGCATTCAGGTTGGCTACCAACAACTGAACAGGGTCTTTATGAGAGACATCTAGGATCCCAGGACAGAGGTAAGGTTCATTGTGTCAAGAAGGAGGGGGAGAGTACAACTCCAAGAAGGTGTGTTCAGGTAGTTCATAAGATATCTGGGAGTCCAGGATGGTCTGAGACCCAGGTGGGATGGTGACAGCAGACGTGGCTAGGAGAGTGATTCCTTCAGATGCAGCACAAGCCATGGGTGGACACTTCATGTTTGAAGAGTGGTTGCAATACTTGAGGTTGAAAACCCCAGTGGGATATTCCAAGGCACAAGACTTGAGGCGTTTCCCCAGAACTTTAACTGGCTCTTCAAAGATTAAGGGGACTTTCTATCCTAGAATAGAGAGGTAGCCATCTTTCAAGTTGATTATCCCATTATATTCCCTAAGAAACTGGGTGCCAACTAGGAGATTGTTACTCTCATTCTCCAGGACAACTGCTGGCGCAGCTAGGAGAAGCTTGCCAAACCACATGGGCAGAGCGGAGTAAGCCCCTATGGCACAGGTTATAGACAGTCCAGCCGTGCCATACACCTGGTGATAATTAAGGTCAGGGGCAAGTTTGAGTTTCTTCACAAGCTTGGAGGATACAACATTGACTGGCAAGCCAGTGTCTAGAACTGCCTTAATCTTCACTTTTTGAATGGATATCTCTACTTAAGTGGTAGTGCAACCAAAGGAGGAAAGGACAGCCAGGATATCTTAAGCCTCTTCTAGTTCCTTATCCCATTTCTCAATCATACATTGTAATCTCAGGAACTCCTTATAAACAGTTTGGAGAGGGAGCAAAACAGATACATTCTTGAAGACAGCGTCAACAACCTTGGCAGCTTCTTCTGACAACTCTACTAGCACGGGGGACCTCTTAGCCTGAGTGAGGTAAGGACACAAAACAATCTCTTTAGCCTCAGGCAAAGGCTTAGCAGTAGTTGTAGTCTTTCCTGAGCGCAACTTATAAAGGACTTTAACGGTCTCAGGAACAGCCAGGACAGAGTACCCATATGCGTTGGTGTTGTCAGTATCAGAGTCATCCAGTTCAGAGTCATCAGAGATATTGTGGAACAGGAGGAGGATAGGAGGAGCCTCATTATCAGCAGGATTGGATTAAGCCATAGAGGGAGGGATTGGAAGAGACTGGGAAGAATTGTCAACCAAGAGCATCTCTGCCTCTAGGTTGACTGTTCTTTTCCCGCCTGTTCCTTTGGATCAGCTCCTTCAACCCGCAGATTGGTGCAGACTTGAGAATGATGACCTATCTGACCACAGTTGTGGCATCCTTGGTGTTGAGGCAATTTCTGTGAATTCATAGTAAGAGATGCAAGGACCACAGGAAGATGAACCAGAGTTAGAAGCAGCTCAACTTTCCCTGACAACAGCACCAGAGTGGGTAAGATGTATATCTTGCAACTTTGTCTTTATGCTCTTCATAGAAGAGAGCATAGCCTTATAGGCTTTGAGGTGAAGCCACAGAAGTTGGTTAACCTTGAGGGCTTGAGCGCAAGCCATGTAGGCTTCATGAGCTGTCAACTGTCTGCTCATAATCAGTTGCTGTCCTTCCATGTAGAATCTGTCTGTAAACTCGGCTAGGGTCTCCTTAGGCTTAAAAGCAATATGCATGAAGGCATCCTTTT
Source organism: Entomophthora muscae (assembly GCA_014839935.2). Classification (NCBI taxonomy): domain Eukaryota; kingdom Fungi; phylum Entomophthoromycota; class Entomophthoromycetes; order Entomophthorales; family Entomophthoraceae; genus Entomophthora; species Entomophthora muscae. The sequence continues at coordinate 106,062 of QTSX02006527.1, read as the reverse complement.
TCACTTCCAGGCTAAGGTCACCACCAAACTCATCAATCAGAAGCTGCTTCATATCTTCCCACGTCTCAATGGAGGGTAGTTCTGGCACAACTACCTCTTGGCAGGTTGGTTGTAAACAGGTCAGGATGTGTTCCTTTTTGACGTCATCTGATGCTCTTTGCATGGCAGTTTCATCGATAGTTAGGAAAGCTGCAATGGTCAAGGTTCTGGGGTCAAAGACTTGCTTAAAGGTAGGCATGTAGTGAGTTTTGGGAGTTGGGCCACCATTGTTGCTATTGAGTACGTTTATACGCAGGGAAAACTCTGCCTCAGATTCCGAGGGGGGTTATCTAGCCCATAGCTGGCAAACACTTTCTTCAAGGGAAGGTAAGAGTCTCAACAGCACGGGCCCCAGTATTGGCAGCTTGAGTGGTCTGTTGTGCAGTAGTATCTAGGTGTTGACCTTGGGTGGTCACTATTATGGAGAGTTCAGTCAGACGTGAAGTAAGGGATGGCCCCACTGAGAGGCAAGGGGCCAATCTATCATTCACAGATTTGATTACTTCATTCATCTCATGTATGTCTCTATCCAGCTCAGTGTGGTCCCATTTCAATTGATCCACCTTGTTAGCTAGGGAAATTAATTCCCTAGCACATTGGATTCAAGGTGCTCCAGATAAACCAGGGCAGCAGCCATCTTCATTGACAACCCCAACTGGACTAGCAGCAGTTGCCATCATTTCACGTAGGGCGGCAAGTTCTTGCTGTAGCTCCGCAACTTGGGTAGTCAGGTCAAGAACCCGGGGGTCAGGTTGAGGCGCCTCAGCAGGACATCCCTGACTGCGAGTAGTCAAATATAGTTCTTGGATGGCGTCCCATATTCTCTGTTCCCTATCCACCAAGTCATCAGAAGGGGGAGAGGGCAGAACATCTGGCTTGGGTGCAGATAGCTCATTTACTTGGTTCTGGAGTTTGGCTATGGCAGCAGCGGTGGCCGCTCTTTCTTGCTCAAATGCGGTACTGAGTTCATTAAGGCCGCTAGCAGCAAAGTCCTCTACCTGCTGTAGTTGCTCAAAGGAATATGTACTGAAGGCATTGAGCTGATGCACAAGTTGCTCGAAGTCAGTGAGATAAGCGTTTAAGGTGGAATCCACCTGAGTTTGCCAGGGTTGTTCTAGCTGGTGAAACTTGTGTAGACGTTCTCTCACATATTTGGGGATAGACTGGCGCATTTGTTCAATAGAATTAACCAAACAGGCCTGGGAGGTGACAGAGTTGCGTTGATTGTCAGATACCAATGAAAACAGGGAATGAATCCACTGTTGATAGGCAGCAAACTGGTCCCAGTGATGAGTAACCGCAGCTTGCAGAGACAAGATTTCTTGGACGTGGAGCCCCAACACCATTTGATGGTGGGCCAAGGCAGGCTGCACAAAGGATGATAGCAAGTGTTCAGCCGAGCCAGCCGCTGAGAGGAGATGTTGTGGACATTGGGGAGCCACAATTAATTCGTAGTATTCAGCCCAACTGAACTGCAACTGAAGGCAAGGGATGGCTCCTTCACGGGCTATCCCAAGGGCTAACAACATGACTTGATCTAAGTCAGGGGTACCCATGGGGTAAGCAACTAGGCGGGGACCATTCCCAAGGTTCAGTATCATGGGGGTAATAGGCTGGTTGGCAATATCTTCCTCAATAGGAGGACTGGTTATTTCAGGTGAAGTCGGCTCTTGTATAGGCGGAGGCAAAGGACCTGAAAACGTGGATGTGAAGGGGATAACCAAGGGGCTTGCAGTCTCTGTAGTGAGCACCATTTTTGTTGTTTTCTGAGTCGCGGCACAGAAACACAACGGGAAATCCTAACCTTAGGATTGGATTTGTACTAAGTCTTGGTTAGATGACAGGAAAGGCAAATGTGTTTACCTTGCGGCCCTGGAAGAATAATCTCTACTAGTGGTGGCTAGAGAGAGGCGCGGAAGTACAGAAGACACAAAGACAAAAATGTGAATAGAACTTAATTTTATTGGTGAATAAGGAAATGGAATATATATTGGTTGAGAATACCACAAAACACTACCAGGACGGTAGGATCACTCACCACCAGCATTAGTGGGGCAAGTGAGTTGCGCTGGGATCAGGAAACCAAACAATTGTATTTCCTGAATTGGCCATCAACTCATTTCAAGTAGTGAAAGCAAAAGCAAGAGATTCATCCTCAAAATGGCCCACCAAAGGCGAAATTGAAATACTGTGAATAGCAGCATTCACAACAAATCTGATTCTGAACAGAATCATTTCAGGAAGATGGGGCCCAGCATCTGGAACTTTGTTGTTGGCGCCGCCAAATGTTAATTTCATGCCAGCCAATTTTGTAGCTCCTCCCCCCATTCTTGGAAATGAAAATTGTGTCACTTCTCAATGTCCAAAATTCTATGATGAAGATGCATTGATACTTTCCCAGGTCATTTATCTTGGTTTACTCTGATTAGGACTGATTGTTCTACTTAATCCTGGAGTTACAATTGGAAATTTCACAAAAAATATCTGAAGCCGCGTTGGTGGTTAATCATCAATTCTATGTGGATTTGGGTGGTAATTCCCCATTATTTAGAAACAGCTTCATATTATCCAGTGATTTCTGTCACATTACTCAACTCTTCTACGTCTGAGTTTTTGGAAGCAGTTTGTCATGAATTTGTGTTTCTTTTCTCCTGCTCCGTCAAGATATCTGTGTTTACCATGTTTGTTTGCATCAGTTCATTTCTGAGTTTTCAGTTTGGGCTTTTCTTTAATTTGTGGTTTCCATCTCCGGTTGCAGTTGTAGAGACTGGATCCTCTGTTTTCTATTTCTGTCGCGTCATGTCATTTTGGTGCCTGGATTATTTTCCTGCCCCACCCACTGATGAAATTTTGCTTGAAGTTTTGTCAGTATTATCATTTTATTCCAGCTCTAGCCTTAGTCACAAATCCCAAGTTTACCATGTGATGACAAAGGTTTCCAAAGATCCTTGAGAATAGTTGTTGTCCGCGGTGGAGCACAATCCACTTGTTTTAACTGAGAATGCATCTCTATACCCTTTGTTAAAAAATTTGTGTGTATCTATTGAGGAGCTCAAAGTATATTGTAAGCTGTACGCCTTCCGTCAGGGTACAACTCCGCTTTTGGTATTCCTTCCTCAGTTTCTTACTTACTGCCGTACAATCAATGTTCCCGAGGTGAACAAAATCTCAGTGTTTTGGTTAGCAGTTGACCAGACTGCCCAGGATTTGGCGGTTTGGGATTCCCTGTTAACCACAACTGAGGCCCTGGTAAGCTAAATTCTTTCTCTGGTCTCAAATCTGTCTACTTCCAAACAAGGTACATTGGTAATTGAGGATAAACCCGCTGCACGCTCTTGGTTTTCTGGTCCTTGCTCCTTGGTAGTTCCTTCCAACCAAAGCCAAGATTGTTCTCCCCCTAGCTTGTCTCAGCTACAATTGGCGGTGGTGAACAAACCCAGTGATGTAAAGGAGGCCCCCGTAGTGTCTGTTCCTGATAGTTCCTTGGTGATGCTTCAGCACGTTGTACCTGCAAAATCTTCCGTTATTACGTCCAAAGAGTTGCCCCTTGTTCCCATTGATTGTAATAACCCTGATCTTCCAGCTGCCGCCCAAGAAAAGATTGAGCGTTACTTCCAGGAGCATCCTGCCTCCTTAGCTGCCATCTGTACTGCCAATGAAAAACAAGACCCTGCCAAGATTGCTACCTTTGCTGCAAATAAATCCACTTCTGGTTACTTCTTGTTTTATGGTAGCATCAATAATGGTCAAACTATCTATCAGCCAGCCATCTTGTTGGATACAGGTGCTTCCAAAAATTTCATGAGTGTGGAGACTGCTGACTTGCTACAACTCAAGTACCACCCAAGAATGCTTGTTAGGGGTGGAAATTGTCAAATGTTTCCCTTTTTCCAGATGAAGAAGCCAGTTACTTTTTTAGTTGCAGGTCAGTCAATTACTGCAAGGGTTTCTGTTTGAACTACCCTTATGTATCCTATCATTTTGGGAGTGAGTTGGTGGAGAGATCATAATGTATTGACCTTACTAGAGAAAAATGAGCTACAGGTGGAACACTCCTCAAGTATAACTATTTGTATTCCGCTGTTGGATATGTCTGAATTGGAGCAATCATCACAGACCATACAATTGCTTCCTGTCCCTGTCCCCGTAAGTTTGGATTTACTGGCATGTTTGCAACCCTGGTCTGCAGCATTTGACGCCACCAGAGGCGAGGTCCTTCCCAAGCACACTCAGTTTGACTTTGACTTTGACTTTAAGGTCACTGTTGATCTGATCAGAATTATTTCTCCTATTTACCCTTTAACCTTGAAGGAAGATGCATGTTTGGAAGAGTGGACTCATGACATTTTGGCAAAAGGCTACATTTTTAAGAAGGCTTTGTTGATCTGCTCTCCGCTATTATTTGTTCAGAAGTCTGATGGGTCCCTTTGTCCTTGTGTTGACTACAGAAATTTGAATAACATTATGAGTCCAGATCCTTATCCTTTACCTCTCAAAGCACAGATCTCTAGGTGCATTGAGAAGGCCAAGGTATTCTCAAAACTTGATCTGTTGAATGCTTTCAATCAAATCAGGATTGCAGAAGGAATAGAATGGTTAACAGCATTCAGAACTAAGAAGGGTATCTTCCAGTTCTGCATAATGCCTTTTGGATTAAAGAATGCCCCATCTTGCTTTCAGCAGTTAATTGATTCAGTCCTGGGAGATCTCCTAGGTGTTTGTGCCATTGCATATTTGGATGACATATTGGTGTTTTCTCTGGATGAGATGTCCCATAAGGCCCACTTGTTGGCAGTTGTAGAGCACATTCTCCAAGCAAACTTAATAATCAAAAGGAGTAAGTGTGAATTCTTTAAATGTAAGGTTACTTTTCTGGATAAAATTATCTTTGAGGATGGCCACACCATTGCCCCTGACAAGGAAGCTGCGGTTTTAGAGTATGCTACGCCGGTGACAGTATCCCAACTTTGTAATTTCTTGGGTACATGTACGTTCTTGAAGAAATTCACTCCCCACTTGTCTGAGGTGGCTGCCCCTTTATATTCAGATAGTGGAAAGACAACTTTAGTCTGGACGCCTGAGTATGCAAGTGCCTTCTCAGCAGTCAAGGCTCTTTTGTTGTCCTCCCCAGTGTTAAGACATGTGGATCCTGAGCTTCCTTTTGTGGTTTCTACCAATGCATCTAAATACTCTATGGCTGGTGTGCTGTTGCAGACGGCTAGTGATGGATCAAGAGACCTTTAGGGTATTTCTCCCGGAAGATGGAGGCTTAAGAACGCAACTACATGATTTACGACAAGGAATTATTAGCTGTTGTGGAATTGTTAAAGCATTGGCATCACCATCTCATGTTGGCATGTCATTCATTTGTAGTAAGAACTGACCACAAAGCTCTTCTATATTATCAAAAACCCAGAGTTTTATCAGGTCACTAATCCAGATGACATGGTGATCTGACAAGATACAAGTTCCGCTACAAGTTTATTAAGGGATCTGACAATCACTTGGCTGATGCTCTAAGCAGGAATCCTTTCCATCTCCCAGATGCTAGTATGGATGCAAGTTCAACACACATACTATGATTCCAGATGAGTCTGTGGTTCATTTTGTTTTACCACCACCTGCTTTGCTGACCACCATGTCCTTAACTGAAGGCGCAGACCTAGACTTATATTTCAAAGTTAGGTTTCTCCAGCCTCTGTCCAAAGGTTATGATAGACTATTAAAACTAGCATGTGCAAATCTGGTCGGCCAGCCACAGGCTATCACAAGATAGGTCCAGTTCTATATCATCAAGGTTGCTTGTGGGTTCCAGAAGTAACCATTTGAGATAAAATCATGTAGGCCTATCATACCTGTCCAACTGCAGGCCACCCAGGGAAAAATAAAACAGTGGAACTAATCCGCCGCCAGTTTTCCTGGAAAGGTTTAACAGTGCAGGTAGCAGCTTTTGTTTGAGACTGCCTGGTATGTGTTTGATTCAAGGCAAGCCAGAACAAGACTACTGGATTACTGGTTCCACTTCAGCCTGCTGCAGGACCCTGGACGTCCGTGTTGGTGGATTTCATTGATGAACTTCCCAATTCCTATGGGTTTAACGCAATCATGGTGGTAGTTGATTGTTTCACAAAGATGACACACTTTGTACCTTGCTCAACCACAGTTACTTCAGTGGAAACTGCTAGGTTATTTGTGAACAGAATCTTCTCTCTACATGGCATCCCAATGGAAATTGTAAGTGACTGTGGTCCTCAATTTATTGCTCAGTTCTGGGAAGCTTTTACTGGAATCCTTGGTTTTAAATTGTGCCGCTCTACTGCTTTCCACCCCCAATCTAATGGACAAACAGAGAGGGTAAACCAAAGTTTGGAGGTCTACCTAAGTTGCTACACCAATGCACAACAAGATGACTGGTGTGATAATCTACCCATGGCAGAGTTCATATATAATAACGCCCTGTACATGTCAACTCAAGTATCGCCATCTTATGCCAATGTGGGTTACAATCCTTCTTCCAATATGGGTCCTCGTTTGGTTAGCAACGTGGAAGCTGCAACTGATCAAGCCGCTGCATTGAAGCAGGTCCATCAGGAGCTCCAAGTTACTCTTGCCGCCGCCGTGACAACTTACAAGGAATACACAGATTGCAAGGGCCAGGAAGGTCCCACTTACAGGCCAGGTGATTTAGTCATGGTTGATGCTCGCAATATGAAACTTAAGGTTCCCTGTTGCAAATTAGGTCCCAAGCAAGTTGGTCCCTTCAAGGTAGAAAGTCATATTGGTCCCTCTGCCTATTGGCTGGATTTACCTCCTGATTTCAAGATTTTCCACACCTTCCATGAATGTCTTCTTACTCCCTTCAAAGGAACAGAGACCCTCTCTTCCCAACCCATTCTTGTGGAAGGAGAACCTGAGTATGAGTTAAATTGTATTCTGGCTTCCTGCAAGAATTGCTGCCGTTTGGAATATTTGGTATCTTGGAAAGGTTATCCTGATTCTGAAAACTCTTGGGTTCCCCACTACAATTGTTCAAATTCCTCTGATCTGATCCACGAGTTCTACAAGTGCAATCCCACTGCTATTAGTCACCCTGAACTTACCCTAGCCACAATGAAACTCCCACCTGCCCATAAGAATTTCTCTTTATCCCATCTCCCAGATGGTGGTATTGTGCCCAGAGCTAAAGTGGAGGGTAATGTCACAGTAGGTTCCATAATGCCGGGTATTGTTTGTCCAAGTAAGAAGGCTCAGAAGACCAGGAAACCTGTATCAAAATTGACCAAGTTAAAAGATTTAAACCAAACAGTTAATTGAAAATGGGTCACAGCTGCTCCAGTCTGCCAGCTGAAACCAGCTCCCCCTTGCAAACTGACATTGATAAATTGACGTAATATGAGGGTCACCCAATATAAGCTCATTAATCAGCATGGTTGTCAGAAACTGGTCACGCAAGGGTTCTTTGCAACCTGGACTAGATAATTACTTGAAGATGCTGAAGGAATAGGAGATCAAGACTCAGGTGGTATTGCTTAGTCAATTTTTCTGATATATATTGAATAATTTTCCCTGTTTCAACTCTAAGAGTTGAGTCCTCCTAAATTTACTCAATAAAAATTAGTTATCCCAAATTCTAATTTTAAATTTTAAAAATGCATCCTGTGATTGGGTTGTTGTGGTATATCCTGTACAATCTGATTCTGAACAGAATCATTTCAGGAAGATGGATCCCAGCATCTGGAACTTTGTTGTTGGCGCCGCCAAATGTTAATTTCATGCCAGCCAATTTTGTAGCTCCTTCCCCTATTCTGGAAAATGAAAATTGTGTCACTTCTCAATGCCCAGAATTCTACGCTGAAGATGCATTGATGCTTTCCCAGGTCATTTATCTTGGTTTACTCTGGTTAGGACTTATTGTTCTACTTAATCCTGGAGTTACAATTGGAAATTTCACAAAAAAATAACTGAAGCCGAGTTGGTGGTTAATCATCAATTCTGTGTGGATTTGGGTGGTAATTCCCCATCATTTAGAAACGGCTTCATATTATCCAGTGATTTTTGTCACACATAGTAGCACAGGTAAATCATCTAAACACCTATACTCTACACCCCCAAAGAAGGGATCCCAGAAGATGGCACCAGATATCAGCTGGAGAGCTTACATAGAAGGGGAGGCTATCCCTGCAGGGTATATAATCTTGAGCAGTTTCTTTATCACTGTTTAGGATCACAACTTATTCATCCCCAAGGTACCCATAACTGTACAGCAGCCATCTGGGGTGATCAGTTTAACAAGATCACTTGCATCCTGTTTTGTTCTGAGGTGCAACACAGACACACAACAGGGGATCCTAACCTTAGGATTGTGCCCATACTAAGCCTTGGGTTAGTTGGCAGAGAAGGAGGAAGGTTTGCCTTGTGGCCCTGCTAGTTTGTCAGGATACCAGGAGTACCGTGGAGCTCCAGCAGGTGAGGGAGGAGTCAAAGCAGGTACTGGCATGGCCCACCAGATGATGGGACCTAACTTTACCAGGTAGGAAAGGGCCTTCCCAGCCACAGCCCAAGATCCAGCCGCTGGCAAGGCAGAGTCAATCAATCACGTGAGCGCAAGGGAAAACACTCCCAGGAATTGACTACTCTGGCCAGAGGCATCAGAAGTGGGGGTATTGAGAAGGTTGGTTTGGGTGTCGGGGGCGGTTCCATGGGGACCAAGTAGTCGGCAGGATTGTTGTACTTCCCGTTGAAGATCAAAGGGTAGATGATGATTGCTTTGCCGTCTTGGACAATTTGATATGGTTCCTTGGGAGCATTTGGGCAGGTGTACCGCTGCAAGTCTTCCAATGTCCAGGGTTTGTGGTCATGATTGGTGGGATACTCAGTGAAATGCACAGGGCCAAATGGAGCATTGGGTGGGCAATAGTAATCAAAGGCTTTGGTTTTATCAACTGGATTCTGACTATTTATCCCAGTAGAGGGGTACTGATGCTTGGGTGTATGAAGATGGAAGAGTATCAAAAATAGGTATGGAAACAGATTGGTGAACCAAAGGTTCATAACAACTTTATTTGGTAAGGATAATGATACAGAACTTTTTCAAGTGCTTCTGATTTATATACTTACTCACATGCAGGTGCCTCTGGGTATTCTTCTGATGCTATCTGTGTGGCAAGGCTTGGCATTTCAGGTTCTGCTGTTTGGTTGGCTGCTTCATGGAAATTTTTGGGGTTTTCATGAACAATTGTTTAGCTTTTTGATGGTCCATCTTGGCTTGGCTGGTCATTGATTTTGGCAGGTTTGGCTTCTGGGGTTTTGGGGGGTTTCCTAATTTGATCACCACTTTTGGACTGGCTTGACAGGCTCTCTTGAGCTCAAAAAACTTGATTAAAAAGGGGTCCACAATTGGGGACCCCAAATTACTTAATGAAGGGTGGGCTTGATCTGGGTTTACTGGGCAGCTAAAAATAGCCTGCCCAGGCCCAGCCAAACCCACCAAGGCTTGGGCGTAGCTTTTGGGGCCCAAAGTAGGCCCCTCAGCTACCACCAGGGCAGGAATGGTTCCCGCACCTGGATTTGCTTCAAAAAGCAAAAATCCAGGTGCAGAAAATCTCCCCGCCCGCTAGCCCTGCCTGGTGGCTAGGAGCAGATTTGATTCCCGCCTGGGGCCTCAAAACTGTTACTTTTGTAACATAGGTGAGGCTAGAGAGAGGCGCTGAAGTACTGAAAGTCTCAAGGAAAAAGATGTGGATGGAGCTTAATCTTTATTGGTGATAAAGAAATTTCTTAAAAATCATTTTGTGTTACCACTGTCATGGATAAAGACATCTTGGTAGGCATTGTTTGCCCCAAGAAAACTCAACAGGAAGGAGCTGCCAGCAAGAAAATACCTATGAAAACCTACACAGATCTGAATCAAGCTGTTAACAGGAAGTGGGTGGTGGCCAAACAGGTACACCTCCAAACAGGACCTAAAAACCTGCTGTTTAAGGCCCAAACCCCCAAAAATCAGGTAATTTGGTGTTTTTTAGCCCAAACATCAATTTATGATATCAGAAAGTTTTCAGTCACTTCTGAAGGGTTAGTTGTCATAATTCACCCTGTTGATGTCAGCATTCCTCTCCCACCTATATGATCTGGGTTGTAGCTTACAACTACCTTAGTAGTTAAATAAAACCCATATTACCTGTCATGAATGACATTTCAATACTTGTATGGAAAACCCAAGAGTTGAACCCCAGTTCCCTGAAGGCGGATTGAACCCTCCAGGATGGTCCAGGACCCTCCAATCCTTTAAGTCACAGGCTCAAATTGTTAAATTACTCTGCAACCCACTGGCCTACTACAGAGGATTCCCTGAATGGTTGACAGACTCCCGCCAAACCGGTGCCAATGAAGACCCATACCTACAAAGGAGATGTAGTCTGGCTAACAGAGGTTAGGGAAGGACCTACTACTATACCTGCCAACTTGCCAAGCGCCAATACTGGAGTTTTGAAATCAACATTGGAAACCCTGGAATCAAACCCTGACCCTCCAACAACTACTTGAGTCACACAAAGTGGACAGGAAACCGCCCACTTGTTAAATTGCAAACCCAAGTTGACAAGTTACTCCAAGACCTGCCAGTCTCCCAAGGACAATTCCCTGAATGATCATCAGATTGATGCCAACCTTGAGCCACCAAAGATCTGGACCTATACAGAGGTTGTAGCTTGCCTTAAGGAGATTAAAATAAACCTATTGTTACTCTGCCAATGACTATCAGCAACTGCCAGCCTTCCATCCAGAATGGGTAGTACAATTGAACTACTCAGGTGACATAGTGAACAGTGGCAGCAGAACAAAGCATTGTCACTTCTATTCACCAGAGCAGGCACAACCTGGATCTGCCGCCCTCACAACTCTAAGCCAAGATCCATGCCCCGCCAGTGCCTTGTCTGCAAACCTGAACCCTGCAAAAATCAAAGAAGCAAAATCCCATGGTATAAAAACCCTGGCAGTATGGTGATAACCACATCATCATTTTTGATAATAAAAGTTTTATGAACCTTTGGTTCAAAAAAATCTTACCTTACCTAGTCTTAGTGATCTTTCATATTAACTCCATTCAAGTAGACCATCAGGCAACTGCCCCCTCTAGAGACCAACCTGCTGATCCTACCCAGGCACTGTACTGTCCCCCAGGAGCCCCCTTTAGACCTGTGCATTTTACCAAATACCCACCCAACCCGGCCTACACAGAGTACGACTTGGAGACCATCCTCATTGCTGACCTCTTGGCCAGGACTAGAGAAAATGAATACATAGGAAGTGAAGGAAAGTGGTACAAAAGGCCACCAAGGTTGTTCAAAGACAAGTACAGTTATCTGCCTGCCTACTTTGTTCCCATGACTCCACCCTTAACCCTACAACCCAACCACCCAATTGAGACCCCCACTGCTGCAGAGACTACGTCCACCCAACTGTTTGGAGTACTCTATATCACTTTGACAGGAATGGTGGATTCTGTGGTCCCTACCTCTGAACCTTGGTCCTTACTTGTGCAATCCATGTCTTACATTATCAAGTTAGCACCCATTCTATGGTGGGCTTTACCTGCAGGCTTGATCTAACCCCATCCTGAGCCTCCCAATGCCTCTACCTATGCCTGGCTTACTGACATTATGATAATCTTTTACAAACATGGTAACCTGTGCCCCAAGATGTTGTTAACACTTGGGGCAACTTTTATGTTTTTTGTGATAATCACTTATTACACCTTTAAGTCAATTACCTCCCTGATACTCTCATGGATGAAGAACCAACCTGCCAAAGAATTAAAAGACCCGGCACTTGGTGCAGAATCCCAGAACCCTGCCACGTCACAAGTACAAAACGTGATTGTGAACCAGACCACAACCAAGGTGGATATGCCCCAGGTGGGCAAACTCACCTTAGAAGAAGCATGCTGAGCCATACCAGTCCTCTGCCTCCATTTCAAAACCAATGCCAATGCTTATCCCAGTGACACCAAGAAGGTCTTGGGGGTGGCTGCCATGCTATCAGGAGACACACTAGATTGGTTTAGAAAGGCCACCAACAAAGATATTGAATTTTTCCTTGACTACTCAAGATTTGAAGCCAAACTCATGAGCACTGGCAATTACCAAGACACCAGATACTGGCACTGAACTCTCTGTTAGAGATCTGACAAGCAAACCGCCTTATCCAAGCCTATATTGATGAGTACCTCAAACTTAAGACTTGTACATAACTTGAAGAAAAATTAGCCGCCATTATCTTCAGAAAGGGAGTTAATTCAGCCATGAAAGACTTTTTGAAGCACCACCCGCCTACATTGAGCCTGGAGGAACTACTTCCCCTATGCAAAGGCCTGAGTCTAAACCAAGAGGGACAGAACTTGTATCCTGCCCAATCAGGAAGAGCCAAGATGCCCAACCAACCAGGAATGTCCCCTGAAGAGTTACAAGATTTTTATGAAGATGTGTTGTGTTTCTACTGCCATGAGGCCAGTCATCTAACCAGAGCATGCCCTAAGAAGAATACATCTCCTGTATCCTTGGCACAAATAAACACCTCTGTGCAATCTTACAAATTCATCCAAGTGATCATAGACCTTTTGGGGAACAAGCAACAGATTAAAGCCTTTATTGATACAGGAGCTGATGAAAGTTTCATTGACGCCAGCCTGGCAAAGGAACTAGGATTGACGGCTTCAGAGTGCAGCCTATAAGTAATCATGGGAAACAGCTCTCTGGATACTGGCTATGAATGTGAACAAGAACTTCTGTTGACCATTGGACACAATTTATACCTGTTGTCCCTGATCCTCTTGCCAGGACTACCCATCCCCTTATATTGGGTGACTTTTGGTCCAACAGACATGGCCTGATCCTGAACTATTACAAACAAACCGCCACATTAGGCCGACCTGAATCTTGTGACACTGTTCTGTTCTGTATAAGTCATGGCAGAGCCCCGACCAACAGACTCTTAGCCATAAAGATGGAACCCAGTGTTGGGACACTACCTATTCCCCTGCAGAAGTGGTACCATGTGTTTAGCAAAGAGGAAGCCACAAAACTACCCAGCCATTCAATCTACAACCACGCCATAGAACTGTTACCAGGGACCCAACTGCATCACGGCCCCATCTAAGGCCGTAACCACCACAAGCAAGTAGCCTTGAAAGCATACCTAGAGGATATGACAAAAAAGGGTTTAATCCGAGTGTCAAGGGCCCCCTGCTTGTTTCCCATGCTGTTTGTAGGGAAAAAGAATGGCGGAATGTGTCCATGCATAAACTACCAGATACTGAACAACATTACGGTGAAGAACCACTACCCCATTCCCAACGCTGATGACCTTTGTGATGTACTGACCAGAGCCCAGGTGTACTCAAAAATTGACCTTTGTGATGCCTTCAACCAGATCCAAATCAAAGACAGAGACAAATACAAGACAGCTTTCAAAACCAGATATGGGTTGTACAAGTACCTAGTAATGCCATTTGGTCTCTGCAACGCTCCCAGCACTTTCCAAAGGATGATTAACACCGTCCTTGGGGAATACCTTGACCGTTTTTGTGTTGCATATTGGGACAACATTATCATCTACAGCAAGTCCCACAAGGAACACCTGCACCACCTGTACCTTATACTAGGAAAACTCTCCCAAGCAAACATACATGCTAAGCTTAATAAATGCAAATTCTTTCAGTCTGAAGTTGAGTTCCTGGGATACATAGTGTCAACCGGTAGGTTTTCCATGGCACAGGACAAAGTAGAAGCAATAACATCTTGGCTGGTGCCTAAATGCAGGAAAGATGTGAGAAGTTTTTTGGGACTGGAAAATTATTGCAGGGATTTCATCCAAAAAATTTCTCTGATTACCTTGGCCCTGACACGCCTATGCTCTGACAAAGTCCAGTTTTTCTGGACCCCTTAATGTACTTCTGCCTTTGAGGCCTTGAAGCTTGCTTTCACCTCTGCCCCTGTCATTGCCATGCCCAACCCATCCAAGCCATTTGTATTGGAAACTGACGCATCCAACTTTGCAGTGGGAAGGGTCCTTCATTCAGGAAGGAGGGATAGTATGCTATATCCTGTAGCATATTACTCCAAGAAGATGCTGCCTGCTAAAGGAAACTACCCATTCTACAACAAGTAGATGCTTGCAATAATAAAGACCTTGAAACATTGGCGCCAGTACCTATGTGGTGCCAAATTTCCAGTAAAGGTCTTAACTGGCTACAAGAACTTGGTTTACTTCTTCAAACACAGACAGCTAAACCAGATGCAGGACAGATAGGCCTTGGAACTGGCTGAATACACCTTGACCATTGACTACAAACCTGGAAAAGTCAACATAGTACCCAACACACTGAGCAGAAGAGCAGATATGATTCCCACCACAGCTGAGACCAAGGACCACAACACACATGTACTCCTTGACCCTGCCAGCTTAGGCATTCAACTGATGTACATGAAGATCATGGCCCACAAACCTGATATAATTGAGGCGCAGAAACGAGACAAATACTCAGTGGAACTTATTGCCAACTTGACCTCAGACCCAGAGAGCCGCCACCACAAGAAAGGATTCTTGCTGAAAGAATACAACCTGCTATTACACAACCAGATCTATGTACCAGAAGGAGAAAAAAAGGACCAAAGTACTCATTGATTATCATGACTCAGAGATGCTGGCCACCCTGGAAGACTCAAGACACTCCAAGGAATCAAGAAGAATTACGCTTGGCCCCAAATAGACAAAGACGTGGCTGCCTACATCAAAGGCTGTGAGACATGTGGAAGAACCAAAACCTGCAGATCCAAACCTGAAGGCCTGGTAAAACCACTAGACATACCAGTGGGACCCTGGCAGTCTGTTTCAATGGATTATATTATAGAACTGCCCCCTTTAATTTGTTCAATGCCATCCTGGTCATGGTATATAGGTTTACTAAGATGTCCTATTTTATCCCTACCACTTCTCACTGCACTGCTGCAGAGACAGCTAGACACTTCCACAACCGCATCCTAACTCAACACGGTACTCCGGGGGAAACCATCACTGATAGAGGACCCCAATTCACCTCCAAATACTGGACTCAGGTTATGAAGGACTTGGGGGTAAAGCGCTGTGTATCAACTCCTACCACCCACAGACCAACAACCAGACTAAACAAATGAACCAAATACTTAAACAATACCTACAATGATACGCCAAAGCCAACCAAGATAACTTGGCAGAGATGCTACCCATGGCACAGTATGCTTACAACAGCAAAGACCATGCATCTACCGTAATGTCCCCCCTTCAAAGCCAATTATGGCTTTGACCTATCCTGGGACCCCAGTATTGGTAGTAAGGAAATAAATCTGTCAGGAAAAACCTGGATTGTACAGATACACAACACCCAACAAACCTGTCTTAAGAATCTGAACCTTGCTGTCCAGACTTATAAGGTGTTTGCAGATAAAAAGAGGACCCCTGGGAAACCGTTTTAGGTAGGAGACAAAGTCTATTTGGACTCTCAAAACGTGCCTCTGACTCTTCCCTGTTGGAAGTTAGCCCACAGAAGAAGTGGCCCCTACAAGATCACCAAGCTAGTAGGTGAAGTATCATTTGAACTAGAATTACCCCCCTTGTGGAAAATACATAACGTCTTCCACCGCGCGCTTCTATTCAAGAAAGAAGGAAACTCCCTCCCCCACCAGAAACTCAAGACTGACCCCCCTCCCATCCAAGTAGGACGCTCCAAAGAATACAGAGTTGAATATGTTCATGAAGTCTGTACCCACTATAAAACCCTCCAGTACTACGTCAAGTGGAAGGGATACCCACCGAAGGAAAGCACCTGGGAACCATTAAGCAACCTACCCAACGCCCAACTAGCAATCTGACAATACCTTGAGAAGAAGACCAGGAAGGAAGGGATCCCCAGTAAGGAAGGGGATGATGTCATGAATAACATTTCAATACTTGTATGGAAAACCCAAGAGTTGAACCCCAGTTCCCTGAAGGCGGATTGAACCCTCCAGGATAGTCCAGGACCTGCCAATCCTTTAAGTCACAGGCTCAAATTGTTAAATTACTCTGCAACCCACCGGCCTACTACAGAGGATTCCCTGAATGGTTGCCAGACTCCTGCCAAATTGGTGCCAATGAAGACCCATACCTACAAAGGAGATGTAGTCTGGCTAACAGAGGTTAGGGAAGGACCTACTACTATACCTGCCAACTTGCCAAGCGCCAATACTGGAGTTTTGAAATCAACATTGGAAACCCTGGAATCAAACCCTGACTCTCCAAAGACTACTTGAGTCACACAAAGTGGACGGGAAACCGCCCACTTGTTAAATTGCAAACCCGAGTTGACAAGTTACTCCAAGACCCGCCAGTCTCCCAAGGATAATTCCCTGAATGGTCATCAGATTGATGCCAACCTTGAGCCACCAAAGATCTGGACCTATACAGAGGTTGTAGCTTGCCTTAAGGAGATTAAAATAAACCTATTGTTACTCTGCCAATGACTACCAGCAACTGCCAGCCTTCCATCCAGAATGGGTAGTACAATTGAACTACTCAGGTGACATAGGGAACAGTGGCAGCAGAACAAAGCATTGCCACTTCTATTTACCAGAGCAGGCACAACCTGGATCTGCCGCCCTCACAACTCTAAGCCAAGATCCTTGCCCTGCTAGTGCCTTGTCTGCAAACCTGAACCCTGCAAAAATCAAAGAAGCAAAATCCCATGGTATAAATACCCCGGCGGTATGGTGATGACCACATCATCATTTTTGATAATAAAAGTTTTATGAACCTTTGGTTCAAACAAATCTTACCTTACCTAGTCTTAGTGATCTTCCGTATTAACTCCATTCAAGTAGACCATCAGGCAACTTCCCCCTCTGGAGGCCAACCTTCTTGTTGTGTTTGGCTCTAGGGGACAACATTCTGGAGGACACAGCAGGAAATCTTTATTACAAAAGATTTGAGGTTTGAAACTAGCCTTGGGTTAGCCTTTAGGGCAAAATTAAGGGCACATACCTTAATTTCCTGGAAAGTAAGATGTAAAAGTCCTTTTGGCAAAAAGGACAGGAAAATCTTGAAGATTATAAAAGCCAACACAAATGTGGATAAACTTAAACTTTTTTGGGAATGGAGATTCTACTTTAAATAGTAGACAATGGTTGGAGATCACTCAATAGGAAGACAGAGTGGCTGAGGGGGTCAAGTTGGGATGAGATCATACCAGGATCAACCACAGACAGGTACAATAATCCGGAATGGGTGGATATTGAGCCAGACCCATTTCCAGAAGGCAGGGAATTTCCAAACTCAAAGGCAAAACCAGCCAAATCTTTGCAACTATCAATATTTGAAGGCCAAATCAAAATAGCATTAATAGCACAATTTACGACATCTCTCCCCTCAAGATTGGAAAGAGGGAGTTGATACTTGCAAAGGAATTTGGAGTGGATGCAGGCAAAGGGACAGCCAGATAATAGTAGCTTCACAGTGTACTCAAAACCCTTCTTTAAGGTAACCTCACAGGGCCCAACCCAGAGGAAATCCAGCTTGTGGGCTCTACCACCTGTACAATTCTGGTAGTAGAGAACTAGATTGCCTATCTGGTATTTGGGGAGGGGGCTCTAGAAGCATTGGATGGAGAGAGCTCCAAATCCCTAACTCTATAAGCAGTGAAGTAGGTGGTTGCCTGGATGTCAATGATACAGTTGGTCAGGTCTTTCACATGGGTCTCAGAATTAGTAGATGTATCATACTCTATCAGAGGAGGTCCCAAGATTGAGGGGGTAGTGGCCTCATGTCCATAAAGCATGGCAAAAGGGGATTGACCAGTTACCCAATGTCTACTAAGGCGGTAGGCAAAGAGGGCGGCAGGGAGGAACAAGTCCCAATTGGCAGCGTCAGAGAGCGTGAGTTTTCTCATAATGGATACTAGGGTGGATTTGGAACGTTCAACAGTTCCATTGGTATAGGGATTATATGGCGCAGAGAATGACTGATGAGTCCCCATAGCTTCAACAATAGAGGTGATGAGGCGAGCATTAAAATTGGTGCCATTGTCTGAGAGCAGGACTTGAGGGAAGCCATGTCAATAGAAGATGTCTTGCAGCAAGAAAGTAGCTGTGGTCTTAGCCGTTATATATTTAGTTGCTCTGGCTTCAACCCATTTGCTAAAGTGGTCTATAGCAACCAGGATAAATTGAAATCCCAACCTAGAACAGGGGAAGGGCCCAACAGCATCAATACTCACTGTATGGAAGGCATTCTTTGGAGGGATGAGTTGAAGCTGGTGTTGGGAAGGACAAGGACGTTGGAGTTGGCAAGAATGGCAGGAGGCAAGGACATCAGGGATCAAGAGGCGCATGTTTTCCCAGTAGAAGTTTTTGTACAACCAGTCATGGGCTTTGGCTATACCTCCATGTCCAGTATCAATGTGAGCCTGGAGAATGATAGCTATCCTCATACTAGGGCAAACATAAGGTAGGTAGGTGTTGTTAACCTTCTTGAAGAGTTGTCTATCACAAATTATGGTGTCCTTGGATAGGGTCTGCAGAGCTAGGCGGATATCTTTGGGCTCAGTGGTCCAAGAGTCAGGATACCCTATTAGCTCATATAGTCAATCAGCATCAGCAGGGTGGATAGGCAGGATTGGCATTCTTGACAGGCCATCAGCGTTCTGATGTTGGGCCCCAGGACAGTGTACCACAGTGAAATCATACCCTTGCAGAAGTAGAGCCCAACGTGCTAACCGACCTTCAGGTTCCTTTAGCTGTTGTAACCACTTGAGAGAGGAGTGATTGGTGACTACCGTGAAGTGGGTTCCATAGATGTAATGCCAAAACTGTTTCACAGCATGCAGTACAGCCAAACATTCCTTCTTGGTAACACTGTAGTTCTTTTCATGCTTATTAAGGACCCTTGATGAGTAGGCTACAGGTCAATCTACACCTTCATTGTCAAATTGTGCCAGGATAGCACCCAAGCTACTCCACTAGCGTAAGTATACAAGATAACTCTTTATCATAATCCGGATAGACTAAGATAGGAGCCTCCTTGAGCTTGGCCTTCATTGCTTTGAATGCTTGTTGTTGGCTATCAGTTCACTCAAAGGGGACGTTGCAAAGCAGTTGAACAAGGGGTTTTTTCAGTTTGGCAAAGTCAGAGATGAATTGTTGGTAGTAGCCCATCATACCAAGGAATACTTGTACCTCTCAAAGATTTGTGGGAGGTAGCATCTTTTCAATGGCTTCCACCTTGTTATTCATGGGGCAGATTCCAGTCTGAGTGACTTCATGTCCTAGGAACTCAAGATGTTCCTTGAAGAAGGAGCACTTGGAGGGTTTGAGTTTCAAGCCAGCCTCACAAATCTTGATGAAGACAGCCTTGAGATGCTCCAAGTGGTTAGTAAAGGTAGTGCTGAATACAGTAATATCATCAAGGTACACGAGGACACAAGAGAGTTTTAGGTCTTGTAAGATGGAGTCCATAGCCCGCTGAAATGTGGCAGGGGCATTGCATAATACCTGGGGCATAAGAGTGGGTTCAAAGAAACTCTCTGACGTGATGATTGCACTCTTTTCTTAATCTTCAGGTGATAGGTTAACCTGTCAGTATCCTGAAGCCAGATCCATGGCAGAGAAAAACTTGGAACCACCCAGCCGTCTGAGAGCATTGTCAATTCTGGGCAAGGGGTACAAATCTTTCTTAGTAAGAGAGTTCAGACGGCAATAATCCATTACAATGTGGTGTCCCCCATCTTTCTTCTTGAGGATCAGTAACAGGGAAGCCCAAGGGCTTTGGGAAGGAGCCAGTAACCCAGCATCCAGAAGTTGCTTAAGTTCTTTAGACACCTGAGCATCTTCCACCCTACTACGTAGTATGATTTAGCACAAAAAGGAGGAGCATTCCTAGTATCAATCTGATGGATGACTCCCTTTTGCTAGGCCATAGTCCGTAGGTCCAGAGGCAAAGATGTCACTGAACTGATCAAGTAGGTCCAACATGTCCTTTTTTTGAACAGGAGACAATTGGGGGAAATCAGCAGCAGTGAACAAGGAGAGAACCTGCGGGTCATCTTCAGGTAGGTTGAAATCACTGAAAGTTCCAAAGGGGTAGAGGGAGGATACTTGTTCTGGTCCAAGTATCTGATCATGACCTACAACCTGACCTCTGGTTACTTGCATGGGCAGGGCTGTCAGATTAGCAAGCAGTAATTGCATGGGTTCTTTGTGAGTTTGGTCCAAAATCCCCAGACATAGGCAGGGCTTGGTATGACTTAAGGATTCAGGTGAGTAAAGCTCCAAGAAGGACTTTTCAGGCAGCTCATAGGAAATCTGGGAGTTGATCACCACTTGAGAGCCCAGGAGGGTGGTGATAGCGGCTGGCGCTAGCAGAGGTACCCCTTCTTCCGCAGGGCAGGAAGGAGGAGGGGTATGCATGTTGGAGGAGTGAGACCTATACTTGAGTGAGAAGATACCCGTAGGGTACTCAAGCACGCAAGTTTTAAGACGTTTTCCTGGAAGGCGCAAAGGTTCCTCAAAAATCAAAGGAACCTCATATCCCAAGAGCAAAAGGTATCCATCTTGTAAGTTTATAATTCCGTTATATTCTCGGAGGAACTGAGTACCAACCAAGAGGTCATAGCTTTTGTTCTCTAGGACCACAGCAGGGGAGGCAATAAGGAATTTCCCAAACCTCATGGGTAGAGCGGAGTAGGCACCAATGGCTTGAGTTTGGGACATACCAGCTGTGCCATACAACTGTGTGTAGTTGAGGTCAGGGGCCAACTTAAGTTTCTTCATTAGCTTGGACAAAACCACGTTGACAGGGGAACCTGTGTCCAAGATGGCCTTGATCTTAGCCTTTTGAATTGATACTTCCAGGTGGGCTGTATCTTTCCTAAAGGGGGGTAATACTGCCAACACATCTTGCGCAGCCTCTAGCTCTTTTTCCCATTTGGCCAGCATACACTGTAGCGCAGGGATTTCCTTATACACATCTGTAGTGGAAGAGACATGATTACGTTGTAAAAAAGAGCTTTGGCTAACTCTGCTGCTTCTTCAGAGGAGTCAACCAAGACAGGAGGTCAATTTTCTTGAGCTAGGTAAGGGCAAGCCACCATGGACTTAGCTTCACTTGGAGGTACCCGGGAAGTGGTGGTAGCCTTTCCAGAGCAAAGCTTGTAGGGTACTGAGATAGTTTCTGGATCAGCCAGGACGGAGTAGCCATAACTATCAGAGTCTTCACTATCAGAATCATCAGGCTCTGAATCACTGGAGAGATTGTGAAACAGATGAAGGATAGTTGGGCCAGAGGAGGAGGAAGCTTCCTCATCAGACAGAGGATCAGGGGGAGACGGGGGAGATTGGTCAGCAGAGAGTGTCTCTGTTTCTAAGCTGACCTCTCTTTTCCCGCCTGTTCCTTGGGATTGCAACCTTCCACTCAAGGATTAGTGCAAGTGTGCAAGTGGTGTCCAATCTGGCCACATTTATTATAGCCCTGTCTCTTAGCCTGTCCACTAGTACCCAGAGTCATAATGTGTGGTGTACAAGAGGTAGTCCCAGCATTATTGGCTTTACTCTCACACACTACTGTACCCCCATGTGTCAGATGCATGGCTTGCAAGAGCGTCTTAATACTCTTCATGGAAGTTAGTGAATCCTTGTGTGCCTTAAAGTGTAGACATAGAAGCTGGTTCACCTTCAAAGCATTTGAAAAAGCTGTGTAAGCTTCCCGGGGAGTTAACTATTGGCTAGTAATTAATTGTTGGCCTTCAATGTAGAAACAATCTACAAAATCATCCAGGGTCTCCTTGGGTTTGAAAGCAATATGCATAAATACATCCTTCTTGACTTCCAAGCTGAGGTCTCCTCCAAACTCTTCAATAAGGAGACGCTTCATATCCTCCCAGGTGACAATAGAAGGGAGCTCAGGGACCACAACTTCCTGGCAAGTGGGATGGAGGCAGGTAAGGATATGTTCCTTCTTGAGTTTGTCAGTAGCCCTACACATTGCAGTTTTATTATATCAGAAAAGCAGCAATGGTAGAGGTCTTGGGATCAAATATCTGCTTGAATGTCAGCTTATAGTTTGGGTTGATGGATGAAGACAAGGACTGGCTGTTCTCACCAGGGTTGAGGACGTTAATGTGAGGGTTGCCCTCAAACTCAGATTCAGCAGTAGGTTGTCTAGCCCAGAGAAGTTGAAGGCTTTCCTCTAAAGTGTCCAGGGTAGAGCTATTCTGCCCACTAATGTCTCAGGCAGTTGTGGCAAAGTCCCAAATTTATCAATCTTGATTTGTTGTACTGCCAAGATGTCAGCAATCCCATTGACACAGGTAGCCAAGGTGGTGACCTGAGTGACCAATGGGGCAACTTGTCCATTTAGAGTCTCTTTAAAGCGGGAGAGGTTTTGGACCTCTCTTTCCAACGTGTTCTGCCTATCAGCTACATCATTTTTTACTTTGGCAAGTTGATCTAGAGCACGCGCACAGTAGACCTGGGATTGACCTTCTAAGCTGGGCAACAACCATGATTGTCATGAGCAGGAGTATTAACAACTTCACCTTCTTCTTCATCTTCAGATTCAGATGACAAACCTTCAGAATTAGAGAGGCGCTGTCTTAAGTACTCAATTTCACCTTGTAGAGTAGACACCTGATCAGTGAGGGAGGCAATACAAGGGTCAGGCATAGGTTTGACTAGAGGGGGAGGTTGCACAGAAGATTTACGTATAGTGGTAGCCTTGAGCTTGGCTATGGCCTCCCATACTTTGGTTTCAAAATCAGAAGGGGTCCCAACAGGTGGAGCGGGAGGAGTCACCTCAATAGAAGCCACCCAAACGTCCACATAAGTTTGCACTTGGTATAGAGTGTCGCCTAGAGCAGCCTTATCCAGACCATATTGATGCTGCAGGTGACGGCCCCAAGTATCAACATGAGCTCCTATCAATTTGAGTTGTGAGTTGATATGCTCTCTGAATTGATTTAGTTCACTAACCAGAGTCTCAAAATCCTGCCAATGGTTAAACAGAAAAGCCTCAATTTGCTCATTTCAGGCTGCCTTATGTTCATCCAATTTGCATAGTCAATCCTTTATGTATCCAGGGAGCAAGGAGTGAAGGGAATTCAGGGAGGTGGTTAAATACTTCTGTGACGCCAACGAGTTGTGCTGGTTGTCAGAAATACAAGCAAAGAGACTATGTGACCATGCTTGGCAGGCCATATTTTGAGCATGGTTATTCAAGACAGCAGAGGATACTGCATCTAGCAGTTCATTCTGGGATCCCAAAGCAAGTTGGTGGTGGACTAGGGCAGGTTTGATGAACTGGTTAACCAACACGCCAATAGTATCCATGGATTCCATCAACACGGGAGGGAGACCAAAGTCCAAAAGGAAGGAGTACAGGTCTTTGGAGGCGTACCCGGGACAGAGGCCAGGGATAGAGTGCATGGCTACTGTGCTAGAGTGAAGAAGGGAGCAGGCGGCAGCACGGGCTTGCTCATAGTTGAGAGAGAAAGTAGGAAGGGGGGCCACAAGGGCCCAGGAGACAGAACCAATACCATAAGATTTGCAGGAGCATTGGTAATGTCTTCTTCTAGGGGAGGACTAGAAACTTTGGATTGATCTGGTACTTTGGAAACAAAGGGAGAGGTACCAGAGAATGCGCGTGAGAACAGGGTAACCAAGGGGCTTGCAGCCCCTGTAGTGAGCACCATTTTATTGTGTTTGGCTCCAGGGGACGACATCCTGGAGGATACAGCAGGAAATCTTTGTTACAAAAGATTTGAGGTTCAAAGCTAGCCTTGGGTTAGCCTTCAGGGAAAAATTAAGGGCATGTACCTTAATTTCCTGGAAAACAAGATGTAAAAGTCCTTTTGGCAAAAAGGACAGGAAAATCTTGAAGATTATAAAAGCCAACGCAAATGTGGATAAACTTAAACTTTATTGGGAATGGAGATTCTACTTTAAATAGTAGACAATGGTCAGAGATCACTCAATAGGAAGACAGAGTGGCTGAGGGGGTCACATTGGGATGAGGTTATACCAGGATCAACCACAGACAGGTACAATAATCCGGAATGGGTGGATATTGAACCAGGCCCATTTGCGGAAGGCAAGGAATTTCCAAACTCAAATGCAAAACCTGATAAATCTTTGCAACTATCAATATTTGAAGGGCAAATCAAAATAGCATTAATAGCACAATTTACGACACTGCTGATCCTACCCAGGCACTGTACTGTCCCCCAGGAGCCCCCTTTAGACCTGTGCATTTTACCAAATACCCACCCAACCCAGCCTATGCAGAGTACAAATTGAAGACCATCCTCATTGCTGACCTCTTGGCCAGGACTAGAGAAACTGAATACATAGGAAGTGAAGGAAAGTGGTACAAAAGGCCACCAAGGTTGTCCAAAGACAAGTACAGTTATCTGCCTGCCTACTTTGTTCTCTGACTCCACCCTTAACCCCATAACCCAACCGCCCAATTGAGACCCCCACTGCTGCAGAGACTACGTCCACCCAACTGTTTGGAGTACTCTACATCACTTTGAAAGGAATGGTTGATTCCATGGTCCCTACCTCTGGACCCTGGTCCTTACTAGTGCAATCCATGTCTTACATTATCAAGTTAGCACCCATTCTATGGTGAGCTTTACCCACCGGCTTGGTCTAACCCCATCCTGAGCCACCCAATGCCTCTACCTATGCCTGACTTCCTGACATTACCTCTAAAAGTTGTCAACTTTGTTTATTTCTGGCAAGTAAAAACTCATAAAAATTGAATTCCTGTTCATGTATGTCCTGTGTGCACCATCACAACATGTGGAATCAATTTAGCGCTATCTGCAGTCAGCACGCTGTTGTTTAAGGTTCCCCCACCCAAAATTGAGAAGTACGCCAAGCCAATTTACCAAATCCTCCATTTGCAAACCCCAGTTTCCGTTTCTCAATTACTAGCTTTTTAATTTTTGTTCCCGTTTTTACAGCTTGCATTTTTCCTGTACTTTTTCTTGGAGTTTACCACTCACAAACTTTGATGCTGAGAATACTTCTGCTACTCAACATTTTCAGCATGTGCATTTGCATCCCCCATTTTCTCAATCTTTCAGAACTTCAAAGTTCTTCCAACATTATAACCACAAAACACTATCCAGACAGGGGGTAACTTGCTACAGACATGAGCAGGGCAAGTCAGTTGCGCAGAGTGAGAAACACAAAAAGTTTAATTTCCATATTTTGAAACCAACCCATTTCAAGGGACAGAAGCAAAAGCAAGATATTTGTCCTTGAAAAAACCCAACAAAGGCAAAAACAAAAGTTTGTGAACTTGTGTGTTCATAACACAGCTGTTAGAATCATTGGACCAAGGCAGGTTTGATCAGAACAGCCCTTAAGACTGGGTGTCTCATAAGACAGTTAATTGAGCAAGAAGGTTGATCAAACCCCAGGGATGGGGTTGACGGGAAGCCAACTCCAGGGATCAGAATGTCTTTACAGTTTCAAGATGTGGCACAAGGTTAAGGTTATTAGCCTCCTGAACATGGTGAAAAGGTTGTTCATCATAGGGTTTAGCATATTAAACTTGATATAATAGAGATGATGTTATCTCTAGGTCTGATTAGCTTGTTCCCAGTAAAAACATCAGAAATCTTAGATCATTGAGTTACAGATAGTTTATTATAGCAGAGAAAGTAGGGGATGCCTCAAGCTATATATAGAATTTCCAGGTAGCAAATTAAGGTGATCCAGGACAACTATCAACCATGCTCCTGCATGATCAAGAACAAACACTTCCCAGTGAGATAGAACCAGGGTTGGTCAGCAAGTTTATTGACAACAAGTTTAGGGAGATCCAGGTAAGATCTCAAAGCAGGAGGGGTTCTAGCCAGGCATGTCATGGATGGTATATAAATGAAAAATATAAAACAAATAAAAAAAATCTTTGTGAAACTGGTTGCTTTCCCTCATTTATCTTTCAGCTTTATCATGTCTGCTTAGTTCAGCTTCAAGAAAGCTAATTTTGGAATCTCAAGAGTCATGAGCGCCTCCCTATGGAATGAAATTCCCTAGGGTTCCCTGAAGGATGCTGGGGGAGATGTTGAGGTAGTGAAGGCATTTCTGAGTGAATTGCTAGTGTCAAAACAGCAGTCTTGACCCGCCAGCAAGGTTCCAAGCAAGCAGGTTTGTGACCCACAATCTTATTACCCGGCCACTTGAAGCCAGACTAGGAAGTCAACTTGAATTGATAAATCCAACAATACAAACAAATGGTGATCCCTTATGGTGGATACCTTGTTTTGGCGCTTGACTCATTAGCAGTATCAAGCCACCCCCTTCACCATCCAACCATGTGATCAACACAATCATGTTCCTGATATCCTTGATTCACAATGACTATATAATCACTATCTCTCAATAAAGATTATTATCTAGTCTCTAAATATTTTTCCCCTTGTAACTCTGCTAAAACAGAACAGTTACAACATTGGTAGCACAGGAAGGTTCTTGTTGCAACTGAACCAATGAGGGTCCAGTACTTGGAATTGGGGAAGACAACAGTCCAATAGGAAAGGACAGAATAATAAGAATAAGGTATTGTTTATTGTAGGATATTGTGATTAATATACTAAATGGGGAAGCCACAAGGGGGTGGCATAGTGGGGGGTTCCATGTAGGGCTTGGAGCCAAGGAATAACTTGTGCAGGGATCAGCAGGTCAAATAGGCAACGCCTCTAATTAGGATGAAGTGCCTGCCATTTGACATTGCCTTCAGATTCATTCATAATGTTAGATATGTCAAGGGGCAACTCATTGAGTGCCCCCTGTGTATTGTAAAATACGTTAGCAGGCAAGGTTTGAATCTTGGTTGCAACATTCTCCATCCTATCTTATCTTTTAAAATTCCTCCTGTTGCCCGCACGCGCTGCAGCCAACAAATCCTTGACAGAATTATGTCTGGCCTCCCGCTGGACTGGACCCCGTACACCCCTGGTACCAAGATACCTGATGACTTTGTCCTGTACCAGAACACAATGATTCCACTACCCACCATCAACGCCATGTCTGCACAAGGGTTCTTTCAGGATCCCTTCTCTATTCTGCAACCAACCAGCAAAAACACCATGCCTGCCTACGTAGCCTAAAGACTGCAAAGTGCTGCCTTGGAACCTTTTTCTGGGGCCAACAATGACAATGCTGCTGCATAGATCCAGTCCACCCAGAGCAAACTGGCCCAGATGAAATGCCCACAGCAATTTTGGATTTTGGAAATCTCTATCTGACTGACCCACAACGCTGGCACCTGATATGACAAGTGGCACAAAGAACACGCCAAAAAGAACTAGGATACCTTCAAGCAAGACTTCTTGGCAAGGTTCGTGCTCAAGGACACAGTGCTCATGATCATACCCCAAGTAAAGAACCTAACCCAGACAGGCACCGTGAAGGAGTTCACCTGCGCCTACAAGGAACTCTGACTTTGTGCACCCTCTGACATGGCCTTTGACACCCCAGCTACACACCTCATTTACTATGACGCCGTTAAGTTTCATGTAATGAGACATGTGAACCTGGACCAAGTGACCAACCTACAAAGCCTGTACTGCAAAGCAGAGAATGCAGAACAAACATCCAACACCCTCCATAAGGCACAAACTGAAAGGCAAGAGAGACCCAAGGAGTCTCACACAGGCGGGCACTCCACTCAACCACCCCTGGAAACAACGGGAATAACACCAATCATAAACCCACAAGCTCAAACAAACATGGGAATGGAAACAATGGCCATTCAAATTGTACTCATTTCTGTATCACTGTCACGCAAGGCAATCAAGATGAAGGAAAAGCCTGGGGAGAGCATTAAGCAAGCCAAGCTCTCCCCACACAACTCCCAACTTGCCCAATGATGAGTACCAACCCAAGGACGTGGACCAATGTCCAATGATCTAAGTACCCTCACAGGACCTGGTACTGTACACCATTACCAGACATCCCAATAAACTGATGTCCTATCCTTTCTGTTTTTGCAGTTACACAGGCTTGGCACTCCTGGACTTGGGTGCAGATTGAACCCTAGTCAACAGCAGCTTTTTAGATAAGTTCAAGCTAGCCACTAATTCTTTGCGGATTAAAAATGTGGTCCTGGCTGACAAATATCACATTGCTGTGACAAGGGAAACCACCCCCTTCTCTGTCATGCTTGAGAACCTCTACTCCACTATCCAAGGTCCCATCATTGACTTTCCCAAGTTTGACATTGTACTGGGGTTGAATTGGTTACAAAAGAACAATCCTCATGTAGACTGGGCAACCTCAGTGTTGACCATTAAGCATGAAGGTGTCAATCACCAGATCTACTCTGACTCAGTGGACCAACTCCTACGCAACCACATCTTTTTGCGCATCACAGAGACCCTGGACAAGAAGGAAAAACTGAAGGCAATTGACTGGGACTCCTGCCAGTACAAGAACATACACTTCAAGGACCACCAGGATACCTCCACACCTCAGGATTGTGAAATTGTGGCCTGCCATCCAGAAATCTTCAAGGAAGCGCTACCCAGGCTGCCCACTGAGAAACACATTTAACACTCCATCCAACTCAAAGGAGCTGTACCCAAAGCGCGTCCTATCTACAGGTTGACCCCAAACAAAGACAACGCCCTACATCTACATCAAGGAAGCGTTGGATAAAGGACTTATCTGCCCCTCACAGTCTCCCTTTGGGGCCGCCATATTCTTTGTGGCCAAGAAGGACGGTACCTTACGTTTGGTCACAGACTACTGAGCCCTAAAAAAAGTTACCATCAAGAATTGTTATCCACTACCACTCATTGAAAACCTCTTTGACACCTTGGGTGAAGCCACAGTCTTCTCCAAGATTGATCTGACTGCAGGCTATAACCATATTTGTATTAAGGAGGAAGACATCCCCAAAACAGCCTTCTGCACTAAATATGGCTCATACAAATGTGTGGTGCTCAACTTTGGTATGACAAATGCCCATGCCACCTTTGTGACCTTAATGAAAGAAGTATTTGCGCCTCACATAGGCAAGCATGCCCTAGTCTACCTGGACAACATCATTGTCTAAAGCCCCTTGGTGGAACAGCACCACAAAGACCTAGAGGCAGTCTTTGCTACCTTGGCACAACACAAACTGTTGGCCAAGCCCTCCAAGTGCCAGTTCTTCTGCAAGCAATTACCCTTCCTGGGACACATAGCCTCAAAGGACGGCATCAAACCCAACAGTCAAAAGATACAGGCCATCTGCAAGATGCCGCCACCCAAGAATAAGTCAGAACTCTGCACCTTCTTGGGGATGGTGGCCTATGTACGCCGCTTTATACCTGACTGTGGCGTTTTGACTGCCCCCTTATCTACCATAACAGGCGCCAAATCCAAGTTTGTGTGGAGACCTTAATGTGATCTCTGTTTCAGATGCCTAAAGGAGAAGCTCATGTTGGCTCCTATTTTGCAATACCCCAAACGTGACAGGAAATACCAAATGGAAACCAACGCCTCAGATGCATCCATTGGGGGGAGTACTACAAATCAAAAATAATGATGGTGACTTCCTGCCTGTAGCTTATGAACCATGAAAGTTGACAGATGGCAAGTGTCAATACCCTATCCACAACAAGGAACTGCTAGTCATTGTACACTGTCTAGTCAAATGGTGTTGTTATCTAGAACGGCAAGAAGAATTCACAGCATTAACCAACCACAAGTTGCTCATATATTTCAAAACTCAAGCAAATCTATCTTGCCGCCAAGCCTGCTGGATGGAGCTCTTGGAGAGATTCAATATGCTCATACAGTACAAACCTGATCCTGAGATTGCCATGGCAGACGCCCTGTCCCGCCTGTATGTCTGTGCCTCAAGAGGAAAGAATGGGCTCAACCCAGACTGGCCTCTCTTGGTGCTACAAAAAAAGGACAAGGGCTTTCCCCCTGGTATAACCAACATGACAAAGGAAACAGTCATCAAAAACAAACACCTATTTGCTGACATGTACAGGAACCTGCACAGAAAAATGTCTGATGGTACTACCATTTCCTACATTTCCACGCATCAGCAAGTAGACACTATCCTACAATATCACAGAGACCTCAGACATACCAAAAGTCAAAACCTATATGAGTTCCTTAAACACAAGGCCTGGTGACCAACCCTATATTGTGACGTTCAGGAAGTCCTGGACCAATGTGAGGTATGCAAGAAATTTGCCAAAAGCAAAGCCCCTCCAAAGTCAGTACTACCCATCCATACACAACTACCCTTCAAGGTGTGGGCCCTCAATGTTGTTGGCCCCATGCCAGGGAAACACAACAATAAGAAATACATCATCACCGCCATCAACTTTGCTACAAGATGGTCAGTAGCCCAAGCAGTAAAGGCGCACACTGGCAATGACATACAACAATTCATTGGAAAAGAGATCATCAGCAAGTTTGGAAATCCAGAACTCCTGATAACCAATGGAGGGAAAGAATTGACCTCTGAAAACACCAAATTATACCTTGCTAAAAATGGGGTCAAACATACCGTGACAACACCATACCATCCACAGGCCAATGGACGTGTAGAGTGGCTTAATGGCAGCCTTGTGCAAGCCTTAGCCAAACTCACCGCCAGGAGAACTGAAGACTGGTATAAGCAGCTATCAACTGCACTACTTGTGTGCCAAATCCAATTTAACAGATCCACCAGAAAAAGCCCTTTTGAACTGGTATACAGCACACAGCCAAATATCATTCAAGAATTAACAGGACCCAAACTGGAAATTCCAAGTAAAGTCTCCCCGCGTTCAGACCTGCAAGTTATAGAGGCCAACAGCAAGCAAACAGAGAAATAAAATGAATGTCTGCAAAAAATCCTTTGTCCCCATCCAAGATAGACATGAAGTTGGGGACAAAGTTTGGGTCATGAATGTTGATAAAAGTAAACTACAACCCAAGAAAGTAGGTCCAGCAATCATTCTAAAGGTAAACAAAAATAACACTAACCTTGTACAAGGACTCAGGAAGCACAAACAAGACAAGACCCTACACCATGATTGCCTGAGACCCTGCAAAGCAAGACAAAGTCAACGCAAAACCACCCTGCCTGCCATAGAACACCAATTAGTCCAGTATGGCGCCCGGGCTCCTGACAACCTCCCTGATGACCTACCCCCAGAGGAGGCCAACCTTCAGCCAGGGGGTGTCAAAACAGCAGGCTTGACCCGCCAGCAAGGTTTCAAGCAAGCAAGTTTGTGACCTGCAATCTGATTACCCGGCCACTCAAAGCCAGACTAGGAAGTCAACTCATATTGCCAAATCCAACAACACAAACAAATGATGATCCCTTATGGTGGTTACCTTGTTTTGGCGCTTGGCTCATTACCAGGATTAAGCCACCCCCTTTGCCATCCAACTG
This sequence comes from Entomophthora muscae, assembly GCA_014839935.2. Lineage (NCBI taxonomy): Eukaryota > Fungi > Entomophthoromycota > Entomophthoromycetes > Entomophthorales > Entomophthoraceae > Entomophthora > Entomophthora muscae. The sequence continues at coordinate 74,568 of QTSX02006527.1, read as the reverse complement.
TGTGATCAACACAATCATGTTCCTGATATCCTTGATTCACAGTGACTATATAATCACTATATCTCAATAAAGATTATTATCTAGTCTCTAAATATTTTCCCCTTGTAACTCTGCTAAAACAGCACAGTTACAACACTAGCAGAGGTGAAAGCTGCCTTTGAGGAACTTTACTCTGATTATCTTGCCAAGCAGGGTATTCCAGCCTTGTGAAATAAACCTTTTTCCTGGGGCTTGCTCAATTTGCTTCTTGGTTTTGATTAATTTTCATTCAAATTAAATACACTGCCCATATGGAGGTAGAAGGATCAAAGTTGTGGGAAGCCAAAAGTTTCAAAACATTAGCAAATGGAAAGGGCAAAAACAAGAAGCTCAGTCAAAAAGTAGCTGATCTGGAGACAAACCTCTCCAAAGCCTTTAATAAGAGTCATATAGTGATAAAAGTCTGCATAATAACAGTGATGTTAAGTCAAGATGGAATGTCCTGGATCCAATACAGTATCTTAGAAAGATGAGGTACCCAAAAAATTCAACCACATAAGAAACCCACATGTAATTTCACCTGATTGTTCCTGCATCTCTTCCCAGCAGATAAGTTCTGTTTTGCATTCCTCTACAGAGAAAATACACCCTCTGGATAAAAAGATCCAATCTTGGTCTATAAAGATTGGCTACCCTAACATATTTAGCCTGGTAAAATCTCATCAAGAGTTGCTGGAATTGCTATTGAGATTAAAGATGACTTGTTTGGAGTGAATCCAACACAGAATGAGAACTGGGTTATCTTAAAACTTTTTACTGTTGAAAATCTTTCTCATTATGATTTGCATACAATAACTGCTATAACCCTTAATAAGCTGGATATAAAAATAGTCTAAGGCTGATTAGATTTCAGGGTTGTAATGGGTATATTCAGAAGGTTTCAATGTCGCCTGGATAGGATATGGACCTTTAAACTGACCAAGCTATTTTTTCTTTCCCTTCTTCTCCTCAGTAGCTCAAAGTTATTTTAAAGGAAGATATATCAATCTTCCTTCCAACTGGTACACACAATGCTTCTCTTCCTACTTTTTCTTGTGATAAATGATCTTATATTCCCTGCTAGTTTTTTTGATAGCATAGATTGCTATCTGACCCCATTCAACCAGTAAGTTTGTTAAAACATTCCCTATTTTTATTCATTATTTCTTCTGTACCCTTTCTAACTTCTGTATAAAGAAGCTATTTACTCAATCTCACATTCTTGGGCCTTGATTTAAGGCAACCTTATTGCTCCTAAGATACTAATCAAGGCTTAGAACTCTGCATATTACAGGTATGATCTCTCATAAAGTCCATTAAATCTCATCTGATGAAGCACCCAGTATGTGTTCATAAGGTATGTGATAGATCACCAAGGTACATGACATGGGATCATCCATCAACTCATATAAACTTCAACAATGGTCCTCCCTCTACCATACAATGTTCCCTGAGATCAGCTGCTTTAAGAATCTCCAAGTGATCCTTCAAGGAGAAAACCAGTAGCCCAAGGGACACAAATCTCCTCAATAGCTTCAAGGAAAAGTAATCATCTACACCTAAAAAGGACTTATGTCCCAAAAACCAGCCATCCTATTCAAGAGGATCCAACCCTATAGTTAGTCCCTAAACTGCCTTAGTTAAAAACATGCAGCGCCTGTCATGGCCTGGTTTGCTTCCAGGAGAGCCTTTGGTTAAATAAAAAAGTCAAGCCTGGAAGGCCTAGTAGATGAAAAATCCATCCTTGTCACTTAGTTAGCAGCAGTGGCCCAAGGAAACCACACTCCCATGTGGGGGATCACTTGCTCAGCAAGCCCCAGCATGATTAGGTAGGCAAACCCAAGCTTTCTGTGTTTGTAGGACGGGGTGAAATTGACAAGGGGGAGTTCTCCAGTAGTGGCACTCATGGACTGGCTCAACAGAGCAAGTTGGCAAAGCAAAGGGGCACCTGGGAAGGAGAGAAGATTTGCAGGAGCAGGAACTATCTCCTGGTCCAGCACTCTAGGGGGAGGAACAAGGGCTAACATTGGTTGATCAGAGTCAGCAAGAAGTTTCTCTGTTTCCCAGTGCTGGTATTGGTACTGAAGATACTCTCTATTAGATAACACTAACAGTATAAAATTTGTGATACTATTGATAAGGAGCACCTTTTGGGGAAGCTTCAAATATGGAATCAAGAAGAGAAAAATTATATTTTATTGGATAATACTTTAGACTTATATAGCTTTTAGTTGTGGTGGAGATTTTAGTTAGATCAAACCTAGGGGCTGGTCATGTGCAGGATGGGTTTGAGTTGCTGGATACCTGGACAGTCATGTGATATTGGTTTTTTGCCATTTCTGCTATGTTAAACGGTATATTGGAAAGGCACCAAATTGGGCAATGACTGGATGTTAAGTGGGATGGCGGTAGCCAGAATACTTGTACATCCAGATCCTTGACACTATAGTAAACTCCTGCAAAGTAAAAATGCTCTGTGTGCATTAACCAACAAAATTTATTAAGTGATGTTAACAGGGAAGGAATTTCTAACTTTCCCAGCCATACACTTCTGGGGAGTTGGCTCTTGGCTTTGAAGTGCATCTTGGTTGGCTGGCTGGTCACATGCTACAGTTTCCCTGAAACTGGCATCTTCTGATTGATTACCCAGAAGTAGCATTACGCTATTTTCAGGTCCTGGAGCTTGGGCAAAACCTTGGGGTCTTTCAGAAAGCTTTTTGGGGGCAAATCCTCAACTTCTGAGGGTTTTGGTCAATAGAAAGTGTTTTTGGAGGTAAAGGCTGCTTCTGAGGGTACTTCCATGTGCAAGTGTCTCCAGGGTATCAATTTTGGCATTTGGGGAATTTGAGCTTGAGTTAATGAAACCTTATTCTCAAGCCTGATTGTGTGATCATATGATTGCAAATCTGCATTCATTTGTGTTGATTCTATTGAGTTCCTTGTCAGATTCATTCCGGGCCTTGACAGCGCCCCAGACATACCTGAAAGAAGAAAATGAGCAGGGGTTATACAATTAGATGTCCTCTACCATGAAACAAGACACATTTACATGCTGGGGCCAGGATGTTAACCCTATAACCATTATTCAAAGGGCATCTGATTCCCCATCCTTTCAAAACTTCAGGGTGAATCCTCTCAAGGTTCCAAGTCAGAAAAAAATACCTGCAACTAGACTCAACTTGCTAAGACTCAAATTCAAGACACCCCAAGCCAAGCCTGGAATGTGAGACATCATGGCTGAGGTCTTCCATCTCTGGAGCACAGGTTATTTCCCAGATATTTTATTGAAATATTAGGAGCATCCAACAAATACCTGGATGCCAAAAAAACATATATAATCTCTTCCTCTAAATCAAAGTCATTATCTATTCCAATCACATTCCCCTTCTGGTATCTTGGCTAATACACCAGAGTTAAAACAATCATGCTTACATTCCATGCTGAAAATAAATTCTTGACCTTTTTTTATTTCTTAAGTTTACTGTGGTACAGCTCTACTTGATGCTGCAGTTTTCAGAGCTGTTGAGATATATGAATCCAACTAAACACATAATGCACTAAGGCTGCACAATGAACAGAACTAAGAATTAATAGCTTATATCAATTAATACAGTAGCTTTCAAAGCTATGGTGCTAAGAAAAATCAACTCAGATTTAAATAAAATATAAGTGGACCCAAATATATTGTTAATCAATATAAATTCACTGGTTTTTTATTCTGTTTGAATCTGAGATGATTTCAATTAGCGCCATAGCTTTGAAGACTACTGTAATAAAAGTCAGCCCATTGAAGATTTTGTGATGCATGACTTCAGTTTATTTGAGGCTGGGTTTGATTTTCAACCTTATATTTAGCCCATCCATAATTACAATTCAATGCATGTTGACAACTTGTTGACATGAGGACAGTCTGCATGATTTTGGTATTTAGCTGCTGAAGGTTGGTTTCTCCAGCACTAAGCCAATTTTCCCTATTAACTTATTAAGTCAGATCTATACATAATAATGGAACTTCCCTATTTTTTGCAGCTGAAAAATTATAGTCCAGTATTTGAATTGGGAAAGGAAACAGTCCAAAAGGAAAAAGCAGAGATTAAAATTAAGATGATGGCCTTATTTTGGATTTAATGCCTTTATAATTTTAACTGTAGCTGTCAGACCACAAGGGGGTGATATTACGGCATTATCCAAGTATATTTTGAACTACAAATAACTTATCAAAGGATTAATGTCTGAAATTGGTTTTGCTCTTAATTTGGGATATTTTCTGTATCTCAATATTTAAAGAAGAAAAATTATGTTATTAGATATGCCAAGGGGCATCTCTATGAACACCCCTGCATATTGTGAGATATGTTGGCATACAAGGTGTCAATCTTGGTTGCAACACCCCCCTTGCGGGGCAGGAATATATTATATCTGTCAAGATTCTGTGTTCTTGAAGAAGAAGAGTTGTTGTTTTTATTAGAAGAATTATGAATGTTGAGTTTGGGATATCTGTATGGGGACAGATGTGCTTCCAATTGGTGTAGGTGATTGCAGCAACTGACAGAGTCCTGTGGTTACTGGAGCCAAATAAAGATAGAGTCCTGTGGTCTTTGGGACGCAACACCAACTGAGGTGGTCTTGGCAGAATTCTGGAAGTAACAATAATACTCTCTTATTGTACTTGAAACTACTACTAATTGGTCTAGTAGCAATTTTGATGATTCTTATTTTTGTCTGGGTTAAATTTGCCTTGATCTGGCAGTCTGCTGTTAGTTGATCAAGGGAGACAATTAGCAAGGAAATCTTTGGGTCAAAGGACACAGCAATGGCAAGTTGACATAAACCAGAAGGCTACCACAAAGAGATCCTGGAGTAATTGACCAGAGAGTCCTGGGTACTCTGATACTATTGTAATAGCCTTTATGCAGTAATATGAGATGGGTTGCTATTATTTGTCTGCCTTCCAAGTGATCTTGGAAGGACTTTTTATAGTGTGAAGGTGGCAGCCAGACTGGCATCTAGCTGCAGACAACTCTTACTATCTAGCCTATCATCCCCAGGCAACTAGTTTCACCCCCAGAGTTGGATTCCAAACATGAGTAAGGTTTTGGAATGAGGTAATATCCTAGGCTGCTAATTTCTCTTCTTCAGCCTGGATATTCCTTGACTTAGTTGAGGCCAACTAAGTTGACATCCATAGGGCAGGTTTGTGTCTTGTGCTTGGTGTAATGTACAAAACTTGCACAGGCGGTCTTCTGTCTCATTTCTCAGTGAAACAGGATGTTTGTAATTTCCCGCCTTTATTCCATAGGGCGGGTTTGCATCTATTTTGGGATCCAGAATGCCTAGCACCTATTTACAGAAGCTTCTAGATTGACCAATGACCTGTGACCCGGAATGTCTAAGGTGTCTTCTGGATTGCAAACTATATTAGTCTTGATATAGTTTCTCTGTATTCCAGAATAGACGTCTCACATCTGGCTGTGGCCCATCTATTGTTAACCCATAGCTTCAGTGATGGGAATATGGATCAGTAAACCCTGATAGATCAGGATTACCTGACAATATCAATTAAGTTCTGTCAACTGATTTTCTAGCAGATTTGATCCAACTATAATTTTCTTCATATGTAATTTTTTACTCTACAATAAATCAAAAATCAAAAAATACAAAATAAAGATGTTCTTTCCTATAAAAGGTATTCTATGAAACTTTAAATATTCTTATTTTATTTTCTAGCAGTGAAATTAAATTTAATTGACTTTTAAAAAGGTAAAGATTTAAAATTAAGCCTCTTAAATACAAAAAAAAACAAAATTAAAAATAATTATGTGTGAATAATAGCTTTTTATTGGTAAACTAGGTGGTTGCCCCATCCAAGGACAGAATTAAAGTTGAATTTAATAAATCAATTAAATTTATTTTATTGTCTTTTTAGGCTTGGATTACTTATCACATATTTAAGTAAATTTTCATTTAATTGCTTTATTAAAAAGTTAATTTCAATTATATTTATTTAAATTTAAAATTAAAATTGTATATTCCAAGTATAAATAAAGAGTAAACCTAAATAAGTATAGTATCACTATTAAGTTTAGTAAGGCTAAACTAATTATTTTAAATTTTATTTTTTGAGTTTTAAATTCCTTAAAATATAGAGCTAATCTGCAGCTTTAAAATAAGCTATTGGACATCAAAATTGGCTTAGTAATCACTGAGATACATTGATTTTAGTTTTTTAGTGTGCATTAAAAATAAATTTAGATAATATCAAATCGAGTCTGAGCCTTTGATTATGATGTGAACCCGATTCCAGCACTTAACTATATATCTCAGCATCTAGAGCAGCTAGAGCTATCATGTTTGGTACCATTTTGATCATAATCATCTGAAAAATTGATCTACGTCCTCTAGATTTCATAAAAATCATTATATTGAAACATAATTTTATCATAGCCAGTTCATTCCATTGATGTTCTTTTGGGATTGTTGTAAAATGTGACAGTGGTTGCTTAATTCTTTAAATAGTTAGTCAGTAATCCTCACTCTTAATACTATACCTTTGGCTGGTATAGTGAGAGTCTTAGTGTAGACAGAAGAACAAAAAATATAAAGAAAAAACTGGTTCTTTATTTGATATATTAGAAGATTATATAGTGGGGGCGGGGGGATTATTGCCAAGGCAAAGAGGCACCAAAAGAATGACTTGCCATATGGAGGCAGTGGAGAAGTGACATTGGAAAGTGCTTGGGCAAGAAAAAACCAGTTTTATGTGCCTTGCCAAATGGAGGAAAGTGTCTTTTAAATGCTACAAATCTATTATTAGCCGCAGAAGTGAAGGCCAAGCTCTATGTGCAATAAAGCCTCAATTCAAATATTGCTTTTTAGGCGCAATTAAATGAGTTTACAGGCATAGAATAGCAAATGCGGCAAAACAAGTGAGAAATTAGGCAATTGTTCTATTGCCCTTGACATAAATGGACTATGTTTTGGCTGATTCATTCAATAATTTAACAGGGATGAAGCCATGGCAAGCAAGGTTTACTCTGAAACAACATGCAGCCACTTGGATCAGCTGATGCATCCAAGTGAAATATTCTATTATTTCACTTTGGAATAAATAGATTTGAAATTTCCAAGCCAACCTCTTGTACTAAAACTAAAACTTATGTAACTTTCCAATCTAATATATTTAAAACTGATCAAGCTCTTGTTTCATCAGTCAATTCAATCATCAGCAGAGTTTAAACATTAAATCATATAAAATTATTGTAAACAATTGCTGCTTCCTTTCTAACTTTAATCCACCCATTCCAGAGCCGGACAATCTATATAGATAAGCTACTTTGATATGGTTGAATAGGGTTAGCCACTAATTTAAAATTCAGCTAAGCAAATACAAATTTATTAAAGTTTGAGTGGCTTATATTTCAGTTCAACATTATTCAGACCACACTCCACTGAATTTAATCTGTTTACTTTCAAAGATGCATGTAAGGGATTGAATGTAAGGATGAGCCAAATTGAGCTTTTGGTTTATTAATCAACTTTTAAAATAAAATTTAAGTAAAAATCAATTCAGTTGAATCCCTTACAGCTTGATCCCACTTGAGGTGACATTACATCCTGACAGACAGACATACTCACTTTTATATATATTAATAGATTATGTTTACATTTTTGATTTATTGTAAAGTTAAAATTTTATATATGAAGAAAATTATAGAAGGATCAAATTTAACTGAAAATCAGTCAACAGAAAAATAATTGATGAAATATCTTCCTGCCTCCCTTGCCCCATGTTTGCTGTCCTTGACCAGGATTGAAATTTACAATAGATCCAGGAAATTTTGTACAAAACATTTCTGGGTGGATACAGTGCAGCAGGGGTGCAATTGGTTATGGTGGAGTTTTTTGGTGTTCTCTTAATTTTAGCTGGGCTGGGTTTGATCCCCTTGGCTGATATATTATGTCTCAAGAAAATTAAATCTGACTGTAGGAACTCACATTTGGATGGTTTAGCCTTAAACTGATGTTTACATAGGGTATTAAAGACGGCATAAAGGTGTTAGAGATTTGTTTCAAGCTCCTGGATGAACACAATAATGACATCTAGGTACACAACCACATGCTTTCTGACTAATTACTCAAATTTCTTATTCATGAGTATTGCAAAAGTGTAAGGTGTTTTAGTCATACCAAAATTTATTTATTCAAGCTGCTCAGATATTTCTAACTTGTACAGCAAGCCTTTCAGCCAAAGGATGATTAAAAACAAGATTGTGGGGAGAGGGGACAGAAAAATGGAAAGTCCAGAGGAAACCCTGGGAGAGGTGAAGTGGGATTGTTTTTGGGTGGAAGGGTGTCTTGCTCTGGTAGTGTCACACCAAAATCCATGCCCTAGCACTCAAAATACTCATATTATGTTTGAAAGGCAGTCTTTGCCCCATCCCCTGGGGCAATCCTGACCTCAGTGTACCCCACAGTGAAGTCAATTTTTCTAAATCCTTAGAACCTGTTAGTCTATTGAGCATATTGTTGATCAGTGGAAGAGTACTTATTCTTAACAGTGATCTTGTTGAGGATGAAGTAGTCCAGGATCAGACAGAGGAAACCATTCCTCTTGACACAAAGAAGACCACTGCTTCATAAGGAGATAAGAGTAGTGTGATGCCTCTGCTCCTAAAAAGTCACCAAGGTGTGTCCTGGATAAATTTCAGGGACTGGCTGGGTTAGAGTTATATCCTCAGATATACTAGTTCTATTAAAAGGAAAAAAATAAATTATCTGACAACTTCAAAATAATATCACCAAGCCCCCAATCATTGTTAGAAATTGTAACTAAGGGAAAACATATTTCACAGCAATTCTTAATCTAACAAAGCATTTCCATCATCTAGGGGGCCTTTTTTATGATAATCTTTAGTATAACAGTATCCTAGATCTCAGGGTTATTTATACCACTTTACTCATTCCTCACCTAGAAGCTTTCTATGAGTGAACATAGTAAAGTTCTGCCTCTTCTGATCCCCTTGACCAGCTCCAAAATCACTATCATTATGGAAGTTCTCTTTCATAAAAATGGGGAATAGGGGTTAAGATAGTGTTGAAGCATCTATGATTACTCCCTCTTGGGAAAAAAATCCCAAAGTGATTCCCTGATTAATCATTAAGTTGGTGACACTCTTATCAGCCCCCATCTTATATGAGGATTAAAACTTTCAAGTCCTGAACAAAAAATTACTTGGATAATCCCCATAACTATCATGACGTACATGGACAGTATGTGAAGTCTCATGATACTATATAATTCCCAATATTCATATCAATAAAGTATCATTATCTTGATTTTCCCTTTTATTTTGTTTAATATACTTATTGGAAGTATACACTTGACAATATTATTTATTAACAGAAGGAAGATCCTTTTAGAAAACTTCTGATTTTCCACCGTTCTGGAGTGCTGTTGGCCAGATACTCCTTCAGAAAGGACTTATTAATCCGCTATAAGACATCTGGTTATTCCAAACCAACCAGAAATGTACCCATCAAAATACAGATTAAGAGCTCAACAAAGATCCTGCTTGAAAACAAAAGATTCTTCAACTTTCCAGCCAACCTCCTATTTATAGTGCCTTGTTCCCAACTTTTCTGTTGTCATAATGGCTTTCTTTAAAAGCTTAAACTATTGGTGCTCACTTTCTCCTATAATGTTATAATCTTAAAACTTACTTTCTCAAAAGCTTAAAGTCCTACTTCAATGTTTTCTCAAGCATACTTTAAGCTTTTGGCTTCTAATCAATGATTACAACCTTTAAAAATTCACCATTTCTGAGATTCCACTGCAATCCAAATAGGAAATAAAGTGTCCACTTCCCAAAATGCTTGAAGTGTTAACACTTTTCACTTCAAAGTGTTCACTGCTTTCTTACTTTAGCACGCAATTTTATTAAATTTAACCCAAACAATTAAAATAATAAATAAATATTTACATTGCTGTCCCTGAATTTTATCCAATGTTCTACCCAGATCTTTACTTTCATAGTAAAATCAAGAGAAAATGTCCCATCAAAATGTTCTTCATTCTGCCTTTGTAGCAAAACATTTTGAAAAAATGCTTCAGCTCTTTTCAAAAATTCCCCAGACTGCTTCAAAAACACACTAAAAACATAAAACCATACCTACCTATTAAACACAACTTCTAATCACTACTAGTGTCTTTGCAAAAATATTTCTCTTCTACCACTGCTAGAGACAAGCACCTTACTGCTACCCTCCTCTGGCTAGCTTTTACAGGGGCAAGCATCTCTGTTCTATTTTCTTCCAATGTGTTCACCCAAGTGGTTAGTTTGAGCTTTTACAAAGTCACCAACTTTACTTTTATATACACCACCAAATCATTAAGATTAGCGGCTGCTTCTTTGAACAGCCACCCCAATGACAGCTCTAAGCAACCTATTCTTTCTCAGTAGCAGTAAGGCCTCCTTAAAGCTACCCATAAGTCATATACAGATAAACTTTACCTCCTTCTAATTTAAAGTCACCCAACTTTATTCAGTCCCAATTGGTATCAGTATTTCAATGCCATTATGATATTCCATCATCCCAGGAAAATACCTATCTGTATTATCACTCCAGCTGATCTGAGGATACATATACTCCTTGGTATAACTCTTCTGGGGTAAATTTTTATCCTTTTGGAGTACTAATAAGGGGCCACCCTACCAGCACCCTAAGGCATAAAGAGAAAACACTAACCATCTAGGCTTGGAAAAGCAACAAAACAACAACCATTTACCTCTCTTAGGTAATCCTTTTTTAGCCAATCTTAGCCCTCACATGAAAAACAGCTCTCAATGTGGTTCATCCCAGATGATATAGAGGGTGTGCCTTTGTTAGAGACCCTTAAAATTGGAAAACATTTTGAATATCTTGTGGTGGAGGCAGTTTATACAGTGTTTTTTAATATATTATCAAACTCAGTGAGTAAATATTGTAGAGCTGGTGATAGATGGCTATGAAAGGAAGCTGAAAGAGGTTCAGATCTAATTTTTTTAGTGAACATTAACTAAAATACAGCTTTTCCCCTTTGAAATTATAGGGGCCTGTTTGGTGATACCAAAAAAGACAGTGTTGTGAAGAAGCTTGTTTATCTATATTGGATAGACTTGAACCCCTAAAATGCTTTTTTTGGTTTGATGTCATAAGTGTCTCAGTAAATTTAGGGGGAAGTTGTGGCATAGCCAGTCTAAACCAACTAAAATGTTTTATCTGAAGATACTCATAATGAGACCAGTGAACCTGGTGTGAGATTAGGCTGATTGACCACAAATAATCAGGCTAATCATTGCAGCAGATTTTTATCAGTTACATACTGTATTATCTCTAGATTATCATTCTATTAAGTGTAGTGATTATATGCCGTATAATCACCAGTTTATCATAATTGATATGACAGTTATACGCCGTATAATTATTAGTCAATATGAGGATTATCAGTGATTACACAGTGTGTAATCACTAAATCATCAATTGTATATCTATCATTCCATCCTACTGGACGTTGTATCAACTCAGTCCCACCCAGCCTGAAGGGATTATATGAGTATATCAAACAATTGATGTGTTAATGGCTAGGAAATACTGAGTTTGGATCAGCATTACACAGTGTATAAATGGTTCCTTATTGGTTTGGGTCAGCATTACACAGCAGATAATCCTTGGGTCAATATTGGATTTAGTTAGCTATTATATGACATATAATCAATAATGCAAACCGTCATATTAATAAGCAGAAGGCTTGCCAGCCAGAAAAAAACCACTGATTAAGCCCTAGAAATGAAATACTGGAATTCTACCTTCCAATGTGAGAGGGATGAACAGGGACAATTTCTAAGCATCAATTAAATACAGCAAAGTTTCACAGCGCAATAATAGGCATGTAAGATACAGCCAACCAATAAATGACAGTAGGCTAGCTCAAGAAGAGTGTAGGCTGTAGCTGAAGTGCCATGTACGCCTTGAGAAGGCCAGTAGTAACACATGAGCCAAGATCAGCTAATCAGGATAGGTGTAGCCAGCAAGTATAGACCTATTGTGAATGTAGAGACTGAGAACTGTCTAAAAGGACAAGAACAAGGATTGTTGCAGTATATATTGATACAGACACCTGAAAGAATGATAACAAGTTCTTAGTTACACCTGGATAGATTGCAGCTGCTGGCTAGATTGTACTATAGTCCCAATAAACGTAATTATCTTCAAAGCTCTATTCTATTGTAGTCTTTAGTACTCTTGCATAGGATTAGGTAGAGTAAATTGGCAAGGCTAACATCTATCTATAGCTTTGAACATACCAGCAATAACCCAAGTTTCTCAACACCTGGATTAAACATATCTCATTCTTATAAAGGTCACAGTCTCATGGGCAATGATCACCCTCCTTGAATCATCTATGTGTGCTGCCTTGAATAATTTGGGTACTTTTTCTAGTTGTTGTGAGTCTTTAAACTTGTAATTGATCATGTTATGGTCTGCTCTTATATCCACCAGGAGTTTTTGGGTATTCCCACAGAAGCAATATGAATAAGCCAAGAAAGTATTTACTTTTGATATGATTGTTTTTTAGCACAGAACTATTGTTGTATTCATAAAAATGGTCTAGGGTTTTGAATTTTTGCAAATTGTAATTACAGGGGTTTTGATAAGGAGATATTGAGTTTGTTTAGAAAGTTGAGTTGAAGAGCCTCTGTCTACAGCCCACAGACTTTTCTGAACTCTCAATATGTTCCAGCTGAAGTTCCCCTTTCAAGGACGCTGATTGATGTTGAAATGTTGGCTGGGCTGATAGTGATTTACTTGTTTATGGGCGCTTTCAGGTGGGGACAAGGTAGAAAGATGTGACATTGGTCTTTTAAACCCCCATATTAACTTGATTGTTTGCCTCAATAATAGCTTTTTCACAGAAATTGATGGATTTTCAGGGCCCTATGTGCACCCACTTTCATATATTGGGTTTTAACCTATTGATGATTATGTTGAAAAGCATGGTGTTTCTGTTGGTTATAGCTTCCAGTGCAGCAGCAAGCACTTGATTCTAGGAATAAATTTATTATGAGATACTTCCAGTTTTATTAATGCTTAGCAGAGGAGTTCTCACAATGATAGGCAAAAAGGTTTCACTGAAGTGGGACTTGGCTGCTTTTAAAAAGGTTGCCCAAGTGACCTTGAGTTCTTGACTGGCCTAAGTAATAAATCAGGAAGTGGCAGGCCCAACAAGGCAACCTGATCCTGTGGCAACACACATAAATTCTGATACCTGACAAATACTTAGCAAGTTTTTGTGTATTTTAGTCAGCCCATAATGCTGGGCCCCTCTATACCACCTGTGAAAGGTTCTAACTACAAGTTCAGAATTTGTTGAGAGAAAGATCCAAGTGAGGTGGGGTGAAACTGCTGTCAAATTGTCCTAGGCAGAGTCAATTGTAAACCCTGGTCAATACAAGTTGATTGTGATAGATAATAAGACCATCTGGAATTTACCCCTTGGGGATGGGTGGGAAGGTTTCTTGATGGGATGTAGCGATATGGCCAGCACTCTGTTCTTTTTTGGAAGAAATTTCTTTAAAGATAGGCCATAAATTGTGCCTAATTCTGCTGCCATTGTTGCAACTGAACTAATTATAGTTTATTATTTGAAATTGGGGAAGAAAACAGTAAAAAGAGAAAAGATATTAATAATAAAATGATAAGTATATTTAGGATTTAATATTACTATACTACAAACAGTAGTTTCACATGTGAAATTTTGCTATTAATAACAAAGTTTTGTCCAGAACAAGAATCAACCCCTAGACCCTAACCTCTGCAGTCAGCCAGCCCAGAGGACCAAGAGGCCAACCACCCGCATTTTTTGGACTCAACCCTGAAAGTGTTTCAAATGGAAACCTGCCAATGCAAAATCCTTGCCAATATCACACAAAATTGCAAGCAAAAACTAATATATGGCACCAAAAGTTATTCTGAAGCAGTAGCAAATTATATCAATGGGCTAAACAAAAGAACTCAATACCTCGCCAATAAGAGTCCCAAAAAGATCTTCCAAAGTCATAGAAATTAAGCATGATTTGTGTCCCTGCCTGCCCCCTTTAACTAGGCTAGTGAACAGAAAGATCTAGCTTTCTATTCCCTAACACCAGTCAAAGATGATCACTCATGTCTGATGTCATCTTGCCTCTCCCAAATTCCTGGCACTCTTTCACCCAAGTTTTCATAATCTCATTCTACAGATGAAGCCTTTTATAGTTTTTATATATATTGAATCTAAATATTACTTTGATTCTCATAATTATTCCCAGGCATGAAAAATCATTATAATAACTTCATTCCCCTCTGCATCATTAACACAATTTTTTATGTACTTGAAATATCTCCATTGACAAATATGATAAGGATATATATTATCTTAATAATTAATTCATATAAACTGACTAATTAAGAAATCATACATCATAGGTATACTAGATGGCTATTATGTACTTAAATTGGGATTTAGTTGGTACCTTTGGATTTCATAGAAAAGTGTTAATTTAAACCAGGATATTTTTGGATAAATTTTCAGATTACTTCCTTCAGGTACAAAAGGGTTGAAAATTGGTAAGTTTATTTTTATCATTTATTATAAAATATATAGTTGGTTGTAGTAAAGACTAAAAAAAATAAAAATAATGGAGAATCGGGGCATCGATCCCCGTGCCTCTCGCATGCTAAGCGAGCGCTCTACCATTTGAGCTAATTCCCCAGTCGATAACCTTTGAATAAATGTTTTACTATATACTTTTTAACATTAAGCCTTTATAATAAGTAAAGATTATATATATAGAATGAACAATAAAGCATGAGTTACCTATAAAATGAAGCTTTTTTTAAATATAACCCAAAATAATATAATATTTTTGTTATCATTTAAACTAATAAAAAGCAATTTTTAAAATTTTCTTAAACCAAAGTTACAACAAATATAACCTGCCTGTTTGAGGGTTTAATAAAAATATAGAAACATACATAAAAGCCTATTATAGCTATACATTATATATTTAATAAACTGATAAATTTATCATAAGTTCATTAGGAAATATAGTTCTTGAGTGAATTTTTAGGTGTTATGGTAAAATATAAATGTATCTTTTCTGGGGTTGGTGTTGCAACTGAGTTTCCCTCTTTACCTGCTACCATATCTAACAGCATGAACCAATCTGATGGCAATATTAAACTACAGGCATTTTCTCCTAATTTGGAGCGTTGCCAATTTGACTTGCTGATCCCCAAACAAGTTTTCCTTGGCTTTGAACTTTACATGGAACACACCACTATGCCACCCCCTGTGACTTTGTGACTTTCCCCATATAGTATATTAATTATGATATTCTAGAATAAATAATACCTTATTCTATTCATTCCTGTCCTTTTTATTGGACTGTTGTCTTTCCTAAATCAAATACTGAACTAGATTGGTTCAGTTGCAACATTGGTATCTTTAAGAAAATCCCTAATAATTAGGATTGATTGGCCAATTCTTATTTCAATAGCTTTAAGCTTAAAAATGAGATAATAAGCCTGAATCTTAACCTCAATGTGATAAAAAAGTTCTTCTGAATTGCTTATTGAGTAAAACTAGAATACCTAGACTTGATTATATGAAATAGGATCACTATAATGAAGAAAATATCTTAATTATATGGTCATTCTCCTGTAAGTTTGTTAGATGACACATTATATAGCAACTCAAACAATTAAATTTGGGAAAATAACAAAGATAATCTTTAATCATTCAAAAATAGATAAATCATACTGAAGAAACCCAAATTATCTATGGACAAAGAAACACCCAATCAATGCTTTCCTAAAGATAAATAGTTATCCAACAAAATAACCAAATAAGAATAAGGTATCTTGTAATAATAATATATTTTTATTTTTATATAATAACTATAGGCTACTATTCTTCCTGAAAAAATATCTCTGGAGGCTGTATTTAGCATCTTGAAGATGATTTTATATTTAACTAGAGCTAGAAGCACCTAAAATTTGTCTGGAAAGAAAGCAAGATACTATATAAAAAGCCCTTCCAAATTAATATAAAAGACAAAAAACTCCAACCAATCTATTTTAGAGCATCTTTGTAGCAGTACATAAGAAGTCATACCAACCTTGATTTTTTATTTGAGTCCTCATGGTTGTCTTTATTTCATGAATGACATTTAAATACTTGTATAGAAAGCCCAATAGTTGAACCCCAGTCCTCTGAATGTCAGAGAACCAACCCTGATTGGCCGGCTTGCTAGTGTTTGGGAACTGACGGGTTGCAGACTGGGTGGGCAGAGCCCACCAAAGGGTTGGTGCTAACTTAATGAGGTAGAACATTGACTTTCCCACCCACAACCACAGACCGGCAGCTGGGACAATAGTATCTATTACTCCCGTGAGAGTAATATTGTTGAGGGTCTGGATGTACGAGTATTCCGGCTATTGCCATCACACCTAACATCCAGTCATTGCCAAATTTGGGGCCTTTCCAATATACCATTTGACATACCAGAAATGGCAATAAACCAATATCACATGACTGTCTAGGTATCCAAGGACTCAAACCCATCCAGAACATGACCAGCCCCTGGGTTTGGTCCAACTAATATCCCCGCCACAGCTAAATCTATATAAGTCTAAAGTATCATCCAATAAAATATAATTTTTATCTTCCTACTTTTATATTTGAAGCTTCCCCAAAAGGCGCTCCTTATCACTGGCAGCACTACAGTTTTTGACCACACCAATGAAAAAGAAAATGACTGAACAGAACCCGCTCACCTTTGCCCACGTACTCAACCAGGCCACATCACAAGATACCTGGAAAACATACTTCCGCGCCTACAACATTGACAAATATATTCCTAGTGGATGCACCATATTCAAAGGTCTGGTCATGCCCAAAGCATGCATCAAGATAATTCAATACAGTTGCTCTCTTCAACCACAAACAAATGCACAACCACCTATCACAGGTGAAGTTGCCAACACCAAATACATTGGTATTGACAAGTTCTTTGGTAAAAACAAAGAAAACATCACCAACTGGCTAGACCACACAGCCGCTAAACTCCGCGCCAGCCGCATCTCTCATGAGAAATGGGTCCAGGAAGCCAGCAAGCAACTATACAAGGCCACAGTTAACTGGTTTACCACCTGGGTTGGCTCACAAACCAATGGCCAGCTTGACAACTGGGAAGAGTTCAAAGCCAAAATCACCCACAATTTTTGTGTCACCAAATCTCTTCAAGATATTGCAATACAGCTCAGTGATCTTCCTCAAAAGACCACTATCACAGCCTACGCACACAAATTTGAGGAAATACATTGCAAAATCCAAAACCCAGCACAAGCTGATAACATACACACCAGAGCATCATTCATCAACAGAATGAAACCCTCTGTTGCTGCCCTCATCCACCCAGAAGCAAATACCTCCATGCCTGTGCTCATTGCTGAAGCCAAGTATGCTGAAAAATGCGCCAACATGGAATATGCTGCACACAACAGCAAACACTCCTCAAACAGCAATAGCAGAGAAAACACCAATGGTAATAAACGCCAAAATAACAACCATAACAACAGCAACTCCAATTGTAACAATGGCAATTGTAGCCAAAGCACAAACTGCTCCCGTCCCAAGAAAGAGGACACCACCAAAGTTTACAATGCTGAAGTAGCAACCTGCTATGAATCTGACCCCACATTCTCTGACCTCAAAGGTATCAAAACAGAGGAACAGGGAAAGAGGAGGGGGAACAGGCTTAAGTACCCCTGTCTCCCCCCAACTTGACAAGAAGAAGTACCAAGGCACAAACTTTGCTGCTCGCATCCCCGTGTCCTGCAATCCTCCATTTTTATGAATGTAAAAATTAAAGATTGCTCACAACTTCTTGTCTATCCATGCACTTAAAAATCACATACACATAAATTTTTTTTTGACTCTGTTGCACAGCACACTATGGTTAGCAAACCTTTTGTAACCAAGTACAAAATACCAGTTGTCAAATCCAACTTCAAATACACCAGAATGGCAGATAAATCTAATGTTCAACTTGAAGGCAAAACAACCCCCTTCAGAATTGACCTCCAAGGCATACAAATGCCCATCAAAGGAATTTTCATGAACAACATAAACTACAACATTGTAGCAGGCATGGAATGGCTCACCCGAGTGAATCCCAGCATATGTTGGAAAACAAAAACCATGACTATAAAACACAATGGAGTCAATTTCAACATTCTGAAAGAACCCAGCAACCTTATTCTAAGAGACACAGTATTTTTCCAAGTCATAAATCAAGATGACCCTGAACATCTAACCAAAGATAGTACCCTCCACATAATGAGGTACTCTAAATTTAATAATATACAAACACAAAAGATCCAATGCCCAGAACTCGCGGCACTCCTAAATGAATAAACTCATGTATTCAAGGAAGAACTCACAGAATTACCCCCAAACAAGAGTTCAAACATGGCATTGACTTATGAAAAGCCATGCACAAACCTGCACCCCTCTACAGACTCTCCCCCATGGAGACCCAAACACTTAAAGCCCACATTGAGGACAATCTAGCCAAAGGATTCATTTGCCCGTCTATATCCCCATGAGGGGCAGCAGTTTTCTTTGTAAAGAAGAAAGAAGGATCCCTTTGCTTAGTTACTGACTACAGAGCACTAAATTAAAGTACAGTAAAGAATAAATACCCACTTCCCCTCATAGAAGACCTATTTGCAAGGCTCTCCAGAGCAAAATTTTTCTCAAAAATTGACTTCACATCTGGTTATAACCAGGTTGAAGTCAAAGAGAAGGACATACCAAAGATTGCATTCTGCACACAATTTGGGTTGTTTGAATATAAAGTAATGAACTTTGGGATATCCAACGCTCCCACAATGTTTGTCACCATGATGAACCAGGCGCTAAACAGTCTCTCAAACACATTATGTTACCTCAACAACATCATCATCATATTTTCAAAAACAAAAGAGGAACACCTCACACATGTCCGCAAGACACTCAATTGACTTGCAAAGCACAAGCTATACACTAAGCCTAGTAAGTGCCAATTTATGAAAAAGAAACTCTTGTTATTGGGCCACATTGTCTCTGATGGTGGCATCAAAGCAGACCCAGATAAAATAAAAGCCATAAATAACATGCAACACCCCACCTCCATGAAACAAGTTAGATGCTTTCTTGGTATGATAGCTTACCTAAGGAAATACATCAAAGACTGCAGAAAGATCACCACACCAATCAATGACCTAACCAAAGGTAATGCCAAAAAGAAATTCATCTGGACTCCAGAATGTGACAAGAATTTCCAACTATTAAAAAAAGCTTTGATTGAAGCGCCAATCTTGCAATACCCTAATAACAACGGGTGCTACAAGCTTGAGTCAGACACTAGTGACACCACCATTGGCACAGTCCTACACATCTGCCAGCCAGGGCAGCAAGATTTCCTGCCATTATGTTACAAAAGCAGAAAACTAACAAACACTGAGCAAAGGTACCCAATACACAATAAAGAATTGCTAGAAATATATCACGCATGCAAGAAATGGAGATGTTATCTCAAAAGACACTTAAACATCTGAGTGCTAACTGACCACAAATCCTTAAACTATTTCAAAACTCAGAATGCACTTACACAGCAGCAAGCCAAATGGGTGTCCTTGCTGGAAAAGCTTAACCTGGACATCCAATACAAAAAGGGGGCAGAGCTGGTCACAACCAATGCTCTCTCTAGGCTATGCCAGCCAAGAGAGGATCACCCTGACCACCTGGACCCTGACTAGCCCAACCTATACAACACTGAGTAAAAGAAAAAAGGAAAGGATCCCTCCACACATCAACTAACCCCTGATACGCTAGTAAGGAATGAAAAACATTTCCACATATCAAATGGCACAGTATACCAAATCATCAAGGATAAACACATTCCATACATCCCACTTGCACAAAGAGTTGACACTATACTAAGAACCATTGTCTGCTAGGACACACAAAGGCTAACAACCTATATCTCACATTAAAAGAGATAGTATGGCGGCCCAACCTGAAGCAAGACATAATTGATTTTCTAAAAAAGTGTACAGTATGTGAAAAATACGCCAGCACCAAGGTGCCACAGCCAACAGTCAACTCAGTACCTGGCCCTGAACCATTTTTGGTTTGGGAACTGGATGTAGTGAGACCCTTCCCAGAAACCAAAACAAATCAATTTTTCCTAATTGTAGCCATCAACTTTGCCACATGTTGGCCCATCTGCTGGGCAACAAAAGATCACAAGGCAGAAACAATAAGTTGATTCATCAATAAAGCAATCATAGCAGACTACGGCACTCCAGACTACATCATAACAGATGGAGCAAAAGAGCTAACAGGCCAAATAGTAAACAACAATCTAAAAACAAAGAACATCAAACATTCCACAATCTTGCCCTACAGGCCACAGGCAATGGCAGAGTTGAACGCCTGAACGGCAGCCTTATCAGAACCCTGGAAAAAATAATGGATGGCAAAGCTAAAGACACATGGCCGCTCTATGTGAAACATGCATTACTAGTATCCTGGGTCCGTATCAATCAAGGGACAGGCTACTCACTGTTTGAACTAACATACAGGAACAAGCCAGAAATAGTCACCTGCAATAACCAACCATATGTAAAGATCCCCCCGGGGAAACCTCCTACAGTATAACAGAAACCAGCTCTACAACACATACGCCTCAAAGCCAAACTGGCTGAAATAAAGAGACTCAAAACTCAAAAGGTAACCTCAACAGAGGACCCACTCCCCACCAACTCCCCCGTCTGGGTCCTAGCCAGGAACAGAAAGAAACTAGACTCAGTACACAGGGGACCAGGAATAATCATCAGATACCAACCAGACAGGAAGACCTACCTGGTTAAGTTCCAGGGTGCCAAAGAGCCCATCACCAAAAAGTATCACAGATCTTGCCTCCGCCCTAGCAAAGGAGAACACTTGAACCAGTTGGTGCCCACTAGTAAACAACTCCAGGAACATCAGGCAGCAGCTGTCAAGACAAAGCCCCCTCCTGATGTACCCAAGTAACCCCTTAAGGGAGGGGTGTGTTGAGGGTCTGGATGTACAAGTATTCCTGCTATTGCCATCACACCTAACATCCAGTCATCACCCAATTTGGGGCCTTTCTAATATACCATTCAACATACAAGAAATGGCAACAAACCAATATCACCTGGCCATCCAAGTATCCAGTGGCTTGAACCCATCTAGCACATGACCAACCCCTAGGTTCAATCCAACTAAATCCCCACCACAGCTAAATCTATATAAGTCTATTGTATTATCCAATAAAATATACTTCTCTTCTTTCTTAATTCCATATTTGAAGCTTCCCCAAAAGGCGCTCCTTATCAATATATACAATTCCAAAAAGCTTTTTGGTATGGTCCAGTGGGAGCTCAGCAGCAGAGAAATGCATTGGTTTGGGGGTGACAGGTGGTTCCATGTCCATTTGGTAGGCGGGAAGGGAGTTGTATTTATCTCTGAACAGGCAGGGTTTGGTAACGTACCAAGGGCCTTCTCAGTTGTATCTGGTTAACTTGGTAGTTCTGGCCAAGGGATCCTGGGCTAGTATGTTGTTGGCAATGTAGTCCTTGTACTCAGGCTTTAAGGGATACTCTATGAAATGGACAGGACCAAAGGGGGCACCTGGCAGGGGGGCAGACAATCTTGGGGTTAACTGGAAGATGGCAAGAATAAAATACAGCAATAGTTGGGGAAACCAATATCTCATACCCTTTATTTAAAAATGACAATGGGGGTTGATCTTGGCCTGGCAGGTATTTATACCACGCTGCCAGGCTTCACTACCTGGTTGAATTTTCTGGGCTTGGGCGGGTTGGCATTGGGTGTCTCAGATGACAGTGTGGCGCTCAGCACTGGCGGTTTGCCACTGGCCACTTTGGGGTGAGAAGACTTTAAATCCTTCTGTTTATTGATTCTGGTATTGGGTGCCTCTTTGGGTTCAGTGCCTTCCCTGGGACTTTGGGGGAGTTTGGAATAACTTCCAGGGAGAACTTTGTCTATTTCACCAGGCAAACCGCTGGTGTCAGGCGTTGGCACCTCAGGAAAATTCCCGGCATCTTGTACTGGCATTTTGCTTGCAGAATCCTGCAGGGCAGCTAAGGGTTTGGGTCCTGGCGGGCTGGCAGCAACTTTATCAATTAGCAGTGGGTTATTGCGTTCCCAGCCTATGAGTCTGGCAGTCTGCAAAGGATTTTGTCCAGGGTTCAACTCCAATTCCATATTTTGAGATTTAAGAGCATCCAAATTATCATTCCTAACACTGAAGACGGATCAAACCCTCCAGGACAGTCCAGGACCCACCAACCTGTTAAGTCACAGACTCAAATTGTTAAGTTTCCCCACAACCCGCTGGCTTAATAATGAAGAATCCCTGAATAGTTGCCAGATTGCCGCCAAACCAGTGCCACTGGAGGCCCATACCTACACAGGAGACGTGACCTGCCTAAAGGACATTTGGAAAAGACCTACTACTAGCCCTGCTAACAAGTACCAGCTGTTGCAAGTCTCCAGTCCAGAAAGAGTATTGCAGTTGGCCAGTTCAGGTGACATGGTGAACAACAGCAGCAAAACAAAGCATTGCCACTTCTTTTCTTCAGAGCCAGCCTAACCAAGACCTTCCAAACTGATGCCACTGAGGGCCCAGACCTACACAGAAGTTGTGGCTTGGGCAAGACCCACTACTAGCCCTGCCAATAATCACCAACTGCTGCCAGTCCCCAGTCCAGAAAAGGGAATGCAATTAGCCTGCTCAGGTGAAATGGTGAACAACAGCAGCAAAACAAAGCATTGCCACTTCTTTTCTTCATAGCCAGCCCAACCAAGACCTGCCAAACCGGTGCCACTGAGGGCCCAGACCTACTGGAAAACCGCCCATGGGCCTGAAGCCCATAAAAAGCAAAGAAGCAAAATCACATGGTATAAAAACGCTGGCACTGTGGTGATGATCACATCGTCATTTTTGATAATAAAAAGTTTTATGAAGCTTTGGTGCAAACAAATCTTACCTTGTCTAGTCTTAGTGATCTTCCATCTTAACTACAATCAAGTAGACAGTCAGGCAACCACCCCACCAGAGACCAACCTGCCAAACTGCCCCAGGCACTATACCCTCTCCCGGGAGCCCCCTTTGGACCTGTGCATTTTACTGAATACCTTCCAAACCCCGCCATGCAGAGTTCAACTTGGAAACCATACTCCTTGCAAAATCTCTGGCAAGAACTAGAGAGACCAAAACAATAGGCTGAGAAGGAAAGTGGTACATTAGGCTGCCCAGATTGTTCAAAGACAAGTACAATTACCTACCTGCCTACTTTTTACCCATGACTCCGCCCTTAACCCCACAACCTGACAACCCAATGGAACCCCCCACTGCTACCAAGACTACGTACACTCAACTGTTTGGAGTACTCTACATTACTTTGACAGGAATGATAGACACCATGGTGCCCAACTCCAGGCCCTGGTCTTTGCTTGGGCAATCTGTATCCTATATTATCAAGTTAGTGCCCATTTTATGGTGGACTTTACCTGCCAGCTTGGCCACATCCTGTCCCAAGCCGCCCAATGCCTCTATCTAAGCCTGGCTTCCTGACACTCCAAGCCAAACTGCTTGCTGGAATCTTGTTTCTCTGGCTTGAAGACCTCATTTCAAATTTCTCTTTTGATATATAAATACGAGACTTCCATATTAAGATATATTAAAAATACCATTTAATAACTCATCTGTTATCATAAAAAATATATCATTATATTTCACGCCATGGAAAGATATAATAACTCTTATTTCCTTAAGTCCTTCAAGATAAAAAATTGAAAGTATCTTTGAGCCTTTCTTTTACCTTAATGCTAAGTTTTTGTGTCTCAGACTGTACCACATTGACTAAAATTCTTATTTGGTATTCAGTTTTCTCAGGCTAGTACATCCTACATTTGATAAGATTCACAATAAAATTACACCAAGGAATCAATTTATACATGAATTTGGTCAAAAAGCCTCCCACAAAACTAGAATAGTAGACCTGATTCCCAATTTTCTTGTTCGCTAATAGTCTGAAACTCCAAGTGTTCCTTATGATGAAAAAAACAAGTTAAATTCCCAAAGGAATATCAAAACAAGCCTTCTAGCCAAAAAATATCAGCCAAAACCCCTCAAATATAAAGTAAAAATAATTTAAATATGAATAGTGACTCTCATAGTAGGATAACATCCCCCTGAAAGTCACAGCATACACTATATAATTATTTGTTTCAAAAAAATATTATAGAATCTAACACAATTCTTCTTAATTTTCTGAAACTCTACCAAAAAAGCACATTTAAAACAAATTACTATATTTTACTCTTTCTTATATAATATTTTATATTAGTATTAAGAGGGGCAAATCTAAAAGTAATTGTATCAAGTAGTTTATTAGAACTTTTAAATCCAAACAATAATATACTTGTATCTTTTGGATGGGATTACTATATTTTTATTGTTATTAACATTAATATTAGTAATAAGAATATAACCAGAGAAATTAATTTTGTTTATCTCAACAGGTTTGAAAGCTACTTTATAAAGAAAATCCGAGAAAAAACTTTTAGTTTTTCTCTAATGAAATGATTAACACTATTTATTTTGAAATCTAAATTTTAATTATTTTATAAGAATATAATTCAAAATGGTGGCTTTATTTGAGTCAATATATTAATGTAACTGATAGAATTGACAATAAGAGCCATACAAAAGAAAGTGAACTCCATATAGTGACTGTTGAAACAACAGGGTTAACCCCTGGCAAGGTTCCAACTAAGCAGGCTTGTGACATGAAATTCAACTTCCCAGTGACCTGTAGCCAAATGCAGAATTTGACTTAAATTCCCAAAACCAGTAACACAACCAAATGGCAATCCTTCTACAGTAGATGCCTTGATTTAGCGCTTGACTCTCTACCAGTATCAAGCCACCCCCTACCCATCCAACACAGTGATCACCATAAGAATGTTCCTACTATCCACAATTCATTCAAGCTATATAAGCCATATCCCCAAATAAAGATAATTATCTAGCTTCAGACTATTCCCCCTTTGTAACTTTTCTAAAACAGCACAGTTACAACATGACCTAATGGAGAGCCCAACTGACCTAGCACCCCACAGCCTGTTAGATTTGCATCTGGAATCAGAAATTGATGATCTAAAGTCCTACCTGTGAGCTCAAATAAGCCCTCAATTCCAGATAAGGCAATTCAAGACAACACTGTCAATAATATTGCAGGCCTCAGAACAGCCTGCAAACCAATGATCTATGCCAAAATTGTAGCATCTACTGTTATGATTGGATCCTCATCCAAACCCATAGAAAAGGCCACCAGTAAGAAGCTGTACATTTATGGAGAATTAAATAAGCAACCTGCTGCCAGCATCAATTTCACTGGCCAGCTAAAACCCCAAAATATTGAAGCAAAATAGAAGGCATCCAAAGACCCTGATGAGAAGTTAACCCAGAAAGAGCCCCCTAATTTTTGGTGCCACCTTGCAGTGCCAAGCCCCTGGTCAGCCCACCCAGACTCCCAGAAGATCAGAGCTCAAGGAAATAATCCCTTCCAGGAAGGATATAAAATCAAAATTGGCTCAGGATTAATATTGTTGCCATTTTAAAATAAAACATGTAAGGAATTATTGGTTCATATATATTATGACTTATCTTTTTTAGTTTTTTCTCTTCTTCAATAGTCTCCTTTAGCCCTGATGCTTAACTTAGTGGTCTAGCCAGCTCCCTTACATACCTGCAGCTCAAATAAATTAGATCACCAGGACCACCCTATAAACCAGTACATTTCACAGTTTATCCTCCTAAACTGGACTATAAAACCTTTAATATTAAGACCTTGCTGTTGGTCAATCCCTTAGCCCACATAAGATAACCCATAAAAGTAAATAGAGAAGTTTAAAATACCACATAGCCACAGGTATTTAATAAATAAATGCAGCTACCTGCTTGTATACTTGATACCTATGAAGCCCCCTTTAATCCTAAATTGTGACTGCTCACATCAAATAGACCCCATCAAAGATTCATCCTCCAGTCAACTGTTTGAAATGTTCTACATTACTATCACAGGCCTAGTAGATTCCATGGTGACATATAAAGGCCTGTGGTCTATGTTAGATTAGTTGATTGTGTATTTTATCATTTTAGCACTAATCCCGTGATGAGCCCTATCCTCTATCCTCTAGCCTGCATAGCCACCCTGACCCCTCACATAATGGCCCAGCTCCCAGGAACTGGTGCCATGACAGTATTAAGTATATTTAAATTTTAATATTCTTTTAATTTAAATATTTAAGCTAAATAGTCTTATTGAGTATCCCATATAAAAAGTGTATCACTATTATAAAAAACAAATAATTAAAATCACTTATAAAATTTTCAAATATGACTTTTTAGGTACTTGGCTACAAAAGTTCAAGATTGTAAACTAAGACATTAAGTGTTATGTGATTTATATTTAAAATGTATAAAAAAGTAATTTATGTTTTTAATAAAACATTGCAAACAGCAGCAATGAATTTATAATATGATAGAAATGGTAATAGTAAATCTAATAGCTCCAAGCAGACAATATAAAAAATAGTGTGTGATGTGTCTGCTGCTTCTCAGAGGCCTTAAAAGTGTGTCCTGGGTTAAATCCAAAATCTGGATGAGTTGGAGTGCCATAATTCAGGTGAAAGAGATCTGGAAGAAGAGAAATATGATGTATTTGGAGGCATATAAACTCTTTTAACAGTTTATCAATGAACATCCTGGAGTCTGCTACATAAATAATAGTCTATGTATGATAGTTTTCTTCATGAGATTAGTGTAGCTGCTGGAAAAAATCAGTGAATTCTCCAAAGAGAAGCCTTTTATCTCTCAAAAAAATTTTACATCTTTTTTTACATTTAACTATTTAATGTAAGCTGATTGCCTATGAGTAAGAAGACCAAAGTTCCTTCTAAACTGTTAAATATGATTAAGGATAAGGTAGGAAATCATAAATAAATTCTCCATTACAGTAGTTTTCAAACCTGTTAAGATAAACATATATTAGTCAGTTTAGAATGCATGGGTTCAGTCACAAAACAAATTTCAACTGGAACCAGTTAAAGGTTAATTTACTCAATAAGATTTCCATTTATCTAGGGCTGGAAAACAAAAAATAGTCAATCATACAACAAAAATAGAGTCAAATACTGAATTCCAAAAATGAGATAGCAATCACATGAAACTCAAATTCATAACAACACAATTCAGTTACTTGCTGAAATATTTTACATCAAATTTGATTATAATTGTGTGGTAAAAATTATACAAACAGAGAACGTATGAGGTTCAGTCACAAAAGTGATGAACTCAAACACAAAACAACTCATTTTTTGAAAATATTGATTATTTTTGGGACTTAAATTGGAAATAGTGAATTTCAGGAGTTAATCCACCAAAATCTATTCAGGGAACTAAAGCATTCTGTTCAATTTACGTACATCTAATTTTGGACATTTATGTCTGAGAGAATGTCTCAAATAGTAGCACTCATTTAAATTAAATTAGGTTTCTAGAAATACTTTGCTTTTCTGTTTTTAATAGAATTTTTATTGATTTGTGTTAGTATGAGTTTTTCAAGTGAAGATAACTTTGATGTTTTGAGGAGCAGTACCAGGAGCTGCTTCAAGCTCAGGCTGCTGAGCTAAGGAGCGCAGCCACCACATTTCCTGTGTACACCCAATTTAATGCAAGTTGTGAGGAGGCTGAGTTGTATGTGTCACCAGGCCCATCCACAGGTGGCCTTTCCAACAGCCAATATGGTTCTCCCCAAGACCAGGCTCAACCTGTGCCTGTGCCACATTTTGGAGACTGGACAACTGTGGCCCCCTCAACCCAATCCACCCATTGCTTAAGAATTTGGGCTAATCAAATCATGCCCTGCCTAATCCAGGTACCCTTATTACTCAAGCCTGTCAAAAATGTCAAATAATAATCAATGATGTTGTAACTGTGCTGTTTTAGCAGAGTTACATGGGGAAAAATATTTAGAAGATAGATAATAATCTTTATTGTGAGATAGTGATTATATAGTTCATGTGAATCAAGGATAACAGGAACATGATTGGTGATCACACAGCTGGATGGAAGAAGGGGGTGGCTTGATCCTGGTAATGAGTCAAGCGCCAAAACAAGGTATCCACCATAAAGGATCATCATCTGTTCATGTTGTTGGATTTGGTAATTTGAGTTGACTTTCTAGTCTGGCTTTGAGTGCCCGGATAATCAAATTGTGGGTCTCAAACCCGCTTGGTTGGAACCTTGCTGGCGGGTCAAGCCTGCAGTTTTGACACCCCCCCAACTGAAGGTCAGCCTCCTCTGGGGGCAGGTTACCAGGGAGGTTGTCAGGAGCCCGGGCGCCATATTGCACTAGTTGCTGTTCTGTGGCAGGCAGGGCGGTTTCCTGTTGTTTCTGTCTTGCTTTGCAGGGTTGTAGGCAATCATGGTGTAGGGTCTTGTCTTGCTTACGTTTGCCAAGCCCTTGCAAAAGGTAAGTGTTATTGTTGTTTACCTTCAGAATGATTGCTGGCCCCACTTTTTCAGGTTATAGCTTGCTCTTGTCAACATTCATGACCCATACTTCATCCCTAACTTCATGTCTATTGCAGATGGGGACAAAGGTCTTTTGCAGACGTTCATTCTCTTTAGCTGCTTGCTCGCTGTTAGCCTCTATTACTTGAGGGTCTGAGCGTGGAGGGACTTCACTTGGAATTTTCAGTTTAGGTACTGTCAATGCTTGAATGATATTTTGCTGTGTGACGTATACCAGTTCAAACAGGCTTTTTCTGATGGATCTGTTTAATTGGGTTTGGCACACAAGTAGTGCATTTGATAGCTGCTTATACCAGTCTTCAGGTCTCCTGGCGGTGAGTTTGGCTAAGGCTTGCACAAGGCCACCGTTAAGCCACTCCATGCGTCCATTGGCCTGGGGATGATATGGTGTAGTCACGGTGTGTTTGACCCCGTTTTTGGTGAGGTATACATTGGTGTCTTCAGAGGTCAACTCTTTCCCTTCATTGGTTATCAGGAGTTCTGGCTTTCCAAACTTGCTGATTATCTCTTTGCCAATAAATTTTCAAACGTCATTGCCGGTGTGTGCCTTCACTACTTGGACTACTGGTCATCTTGTCGCAAAGTCAATGGCGGTGATGATGTATTTCTTGTCATTGTGTTTCCCTGGCATGGGACCAACAATGTCAAGAGCCCATACTTTGAAAGGTAGTTGTGTATGGATAGGTAGTACTGACTTTGGAGGGGTTTTGCTTTTGGCAAACTTTTTGCACACCTCACATTGGTCTAGAACTTCCTGGATATTGCAGTATAAGGTTGGCTACTAGGCTTTATGTTTTAGAAACTCATAAAGGTTTTGGCTCTTGGTATGTCCAAGGTCTCTGTGATAGTGTAGGATGGTGTTGACTTGATGATGTGTGGGGAAGTAGGGAATGGTTGTGCTATCAGTCATTTTTCTGTGGAGAGTCCCATATACATCAGCAAATAGGTGTTTATTTTTGATGACTTTTTCCTTTGTTATGTTGGTGGTGCCAGGGGGGAGCCCTTTTTCCTTTGTCTGTAGTACTAAGAGAGGCCAGTCTGGGTTGAGCCCGTTCTCTCCTCTTGAGGCACAGACATACAGGCAGGACAGGGCGTCTGCCATGGCAAGTTTGGTCCCAGGCTTGTACTGAATGAGCATGTTAAATCTCTCTAATAGTTCCATCCACCGCGCTTGGCGGCGTGACAGGTTTGCTTGTGTCTTGAAATAGATGAGCAACTTATGATCAGTTAGTGCTGTGAATTCTTCCTGCTGTTCCAGGTACCAACATCATTTGACTAGGCAGTGCACAATAGCCAGCAGTTTTTTGTCATGGATAGGGTATTGGCACTTGCCATCTGTTAATTTTTGCAATTTTTAGGCTACAGGCAGGAAGTCACTGTCACTATTTTTGATTTGTAGGACTCCCCCAATGAACGCATCTGAGGCGTTGGTTTCCATTTGGTATTCTCCGTCACGTTTGGGGTATTGTAGGATGGGAGCTATTGTGAGTTTCTGCTTGAGGCATCTAAAGCAGAGGTCACATTGGGGGGTCCATACAAATTTGGACTTGGCGCCAGTTATGGTAGATAAGGGGGCAGTCAAGACACTGCAGTCAGGTATGAAACATTGTACATAGGCCACCATTCCCAAGAAGGTGAAGAGTTCTGATTTGTCCTTGGGAGGTGGCATTTTGAAGATGGATTGTATCTTCTGACTGTCAGGTTTGATGCCATCTTTTGAGACTATGTGTCCCAAGAAGGGTAGTTGCTCTCAGAAGAACTGGCATTTGGAGGGCTTGGACAACAGTTTGTGTTGTGCCAAGGTAGCAGAGACTGCCTCTAGGTCTTTGTGGTGTTGTTCCACTGAGGAGCTGTAATGCAATAATGTTGTCTAATTATACCAGGGTGTGCTTGCCTATGTGGGGCGCAAACACTTTTTTCATGAAGGTTACAAAGGTGGACGGGGCATTGGTCATGCCAAAGTTGAGTACCATGCATTTGTAGGAACTATATTTAGTGCAGAAGGCCGTTTTGGGAATGTCTTCCTTGATACAAATCTGATTGTATCCTGCAGTTAGATCAATCTTGGAGAAGACTGTGGCTCCTCCCAAGGCATCAAAGAGGCCGTCAATCAGTGGTAGTGGGTAACAATTCTTAATGGTGACTTCATTCAGGGCGCAGTAGTCTGTGACCAGGTGTAAGTTACCGTCCTTTTTGGCCACAAAGAATACGGCGGCCCCAAAGGGAGACTGTGAGGGGCGGATAAGCCCTTTTTCCAATGCCTCCTTGAGGTAGGTGCTTAAGGCGTCATCTTAATTTGGGGTCAGCCTGAAGATGGGGCGCACCTTGGGTACAGCCCCTTTGAGTTAGATGGAGTGTTGAATATGCTTCTCAGGGGGCAGCCTGGGTATTGCTTCCTTGAAGATTTCTGGATGGCGGGCCACAATGTTGCAATCCTGAGGCGTGGAGGTATCCTGGTGGTCTTTGAAGTGTATGATCTTGTACTGACAGGAGTCCCAGTCAATTGACTCCAGAACTTTCTTTTTGTCCTGGGTCTCTGTGATAAGTACAAAGACGTGGTTGCGTAGCAGTTGATCCACAGAGTTAGGGTAGATCTGGTGATTGACACCTTCACGCTTGATGGTCAACACCGAGGTTGCCCAGTCTACGTGAGGGTTGTTCTTTTGTAACCAGTCTAGTCCCAGTACAATGTCAAACTTGGGAAAGTCAATGACGGGACCTTGAATAGTGGAGTGAAGGTTCTCAAGCATGAAAGAGAAGGGGGTGGTTTCCCTTGTCATGGCAATGTGATGTTTGTCAGCCAGGACCACATTTTTAATCTGCAAAGGATTAGTGGCTAGCTTGAACTTATCTAAAAAGTTGCTGTTGACTAGGGTTCAATCTGCACCCAAGTCCAGGAGTGCCAAGCCTGTGTAACTGCAAAAACATAAAGGATAGGACATCAGTTTATTGGGATGTCTGGTAATGGTGTACAGTACCAGGTCCTGTGAGGGTACTTAGATCATTGGACATTGGTCCACGTCCTTGGGTTGGTACTCATCATTGGGCAAGTTGGGAGTTGTGTGGGGAGAGCTTGGCTTGCTTAATGCTCTCCCCAGGCTTTTCCCTCATCTTGGTTGCCTTGCGTGATGGTGACACAGAAATGGGAACACATTTGACTGGCCATTGTTTCCATTTCCATGCCCATTTGAACTTGTGGGTTTGTGGTTGGCGTTGTTCCCATTGCCTCCAGGAGGTGGTCAAGAGGAGCATCTGCCTGGATGAGAATCCTTGGGTCTTTTTTGTTTCCCATTTTGTGCCTTATGAAGTGCACTGGAGGTTTGTTCCAATTTCTCTGCTTCACGGTACAGGCTTTGCAGGTTAGTCACCTGATCCAGGTTCACATGTCCCATTGCGTGCAACTTAAGAGCTTTGTAGTACATGAGGTGTGTGGCTGGGGTGTCAAAGGCCATGTTGGATGGTGCACAAAGACAGAGTTCCTTGTAGGCGCGGGTGAGTTATTTTACGGTGCCTGTCTGGTTCAGGTTTTTCACTTGACAAATGATCATGAGCGCTGTATCTTTAAGCACAAATCTTGCCAGGAAATCTTGCTTAAAGGTATCCCAGTTCTTGTTGGTGTGCTCTTCATGCCACTTGTTGCACCAGGTGTCAGCGTCATGGGTCAGGCAAATGGAAATTTCTGCAATCCAAAACTGCTGTGGGCATTCCATCTGAGCAGCTTGCTCTGGGCGGACTGGATCCATGCAGTGGCGTTGTTGTTGTTGGCCCCGGCAAAAGGTTCCAAGGCGGCGCTTTGTAGTCTCTGGGCTACTTAGGCGGGCATGGTGGTTTTGTCAGCCGGTTGCAGCATCAAGGAGGGTACCTGAAAGAAACCTTGTGCAGACATGGCATTGAAAGCAGGTAGCAGAATAACTGTGTTTTGGTATAGGATAAAAACATTGGGTATCTCAGCACCAGGAGTGTACGGAGTCCAGTTGGGCAGGAGGCCAGACATAATTCTGTTGAGGATACGTTGGCCGCGGCGTGTGCAGGCAACATGCGGAATTTTTCAAGATAAGGTAGGATGGAGAACCTACCTGTGCTACCAATGTTGTAACTGTGCTGTTTTAGAAGAGTTACATGGGGAAAAATATTTAGAAGATAGATAATAATCTTTATTGTGAGATAGTGATTATATAGTTCATGTGAATCAAGGATAACAGGAACATGATTGATGATCACACAGCTGGATGGAAGAAGGGGGTGGCTTGATCCTGGTAATGAGTCAAGCGCCAAAACAAGGTATCCACCATAAAGGATCATCATCTGTTCATGTTGTTGGATTTGGTAATTTGAGTTGACTTCCTAGTCTGGCTTCAAGTGACCGGATAATTGGATTGCAGGTCACAAATCCACTTGATTGGAACCTTGCTGGCGGGTCAAGCCTGCAGTTTTGACAATGAGATGATAGAGGAGATTGTGAGGCTCAAGCAGAGTGGCATAAATTTTGCTAAAAATAGCCAATCAGCTTCAATTTACTGAGGCAGTGATTAAGTGTGAGTTCTGAGCCCTCTTGAAGAGAGGTGGTGCAAAGCTGGGCAAGAAGCCAAAGAAGCAGGTCAACTCTCAGATCAAGGAGGTGTATCCTATAATACTTGACCTTCTGCAACATGACCCATACCTCCAATTGACTGAGGTCTGTTGCTTACTTGGTCTCCAGGGCATATTCATTACCAGCTACACAGAAAAGCTCTGGATGCATGGGCCTGTAGTCAGTGTTCTGGTTCTGATCAATTGGCAGCCAATGAGTCAGATGATAAATCTTATTTGCCCTATAACCCTGAAATTGGTGCCACCATCACCTGCTGCTTTTCCTCTATTTTGGACAATGTCATATCTATATCCTATTATAAATTGTCATTGTAGTTCCATGATTATGGAACTTTGAATGAAAAGAACACTCCCAAGGGCAAAAAAAGGAACCAGAGGGGATTGTGATTGGTGCATTCCTTGAAGTTTCCCCAAAAGGGACTGTATTTTACCAAACCACAACCAGTTACACCAATGGTTACTGATACAGGAAATTCCTCTCCAACCTGCTTACCACCTGGAGCTCAGCCAATTCCAAATTCCAAATATTCCTGAGCCACCAAATGGAGTGCGCTGAAGTGGCCTCCAAGAAAATACAAGCAGACAGCCATGACATCTCATTTTTTCCTGCCAGGCATGCTGATCTTCACCTAGGTGATGTGTTATTCTTTAACATTGGAGACATTATCAGTGGGAGCAACCCCACAACCTTCAGCCAGGTAGTTAGTGCAGCCAAAAGCCTCATTGTGCTTTTTTCTGTCAGAAGATTGCTGAAATGTTTACAAAGATGGCCCTGAATACTCTAAGCAACAGCCAATCACCAAAGGATTCCAGCTGTCACCTTGTGATTTCCTGGCGTACAAGCCATTTGCTGTCCTCCCCAAGTTGGAATATGATGTCATGTACAATAAATTCCTCCAAGCCAGTGAAGGCACTCAATTCCCACTGGGTCCTCCAGCTGCCCTAGTCCCCATCCAATCCTCCCAGGTGACCAGCAGGAACCCCAACAGCTAATCAAGCCCTCCCCCCTCAATCCAGCCCACCAACTAGTTTGCACTGCCCAATTCTATTTCTCCAATAAAACTTGCCCACCCCCAATAATTTTATTTTTTAATTTATATTGGTTTAACGTTTACAAGTTTTTATAGTTATAATAAACAATTTACATTTAAATACAGTGGAGATTGATTTTTATCATGCCACAAGTTAAACTTGGCTGCTTTAAAAATTATTAAATTCTATTGTTTTCTATTATAACTTTAATTTATTCAAAGCGCTACAATAAAGTAAATTTTAAAAACTATAAGTGCTATGGACCAGCCAAGCACAAAGACAGCACAAATGCACACCCATTCTGATTGGCTGGTCCATAGCACTTGTAGTTTTTAAAATTCACTTTATTGTAGCGCTTTGAATATATTAAAGTTATAATAGAAAACAATAGAATTAATTGAAATAATCCATCTCATTGCATATATCTCTGGAATAAATGATCTACATATAAACCCTGAATGTGATCATTTTTCTTAAATAGGTACATTGGGTTGAACTTGGAATATTGATTCAAGAATAAATTATATTGTACTTGGAAAAAACATATAGGTCATTGTTTTTCTTGTTATGCCTAGGCGCCAGATTGATTATTTTATAACTTAATCACATTATTCATATTAAAATTATTCAGAAAGCTTAAAATACAATCAATCCCAAAACTTTAATTGATCTTGGGCTTAGATGATTTTTTTAAAAATAAGTCATCAATTTTAGAATTGAAAATTGTAACTTATAGTATTACTGAAAATATCTTAAGTGCTAATACAAACTACAAACCAAAAATATTTATGATGAGTTACATGGGAGAGTAATAGCAGCCCTAAAGCTATAAATGCTATTACCCTATCTTTGGCTCATCATAAATATTCTTAGTTTGTTTCAGAAAAAAAGGTTGCTGTTTTTGAAAGATTGATGACTCTATTTAAAATACACCCTCTAGTAAGTTGCCCTACTTCATGAACTTGACCCAATACATCACTAGCATCTTCTGATATTTTTGCTTCTTTGGTATCATCACATGATTTCAAATGATAAGTTATCTCAGAATATTTTGATAAACTTTCAAATGTTAGAGGTGAAGTATATAACTTTCCATCTTTCATCAAATATGAAAGATTAATGTGCAGATTTTTAACTTCAAGCTCTCTTTTTATAGGCCTAACTTTTCTTTCATAAATATAAAAGAATGACTTTTGAGAAATATTTGAGCCTGATAGCACTGATTTATATGATTCTTTTCTTTTTCTTCTTGCTCAAAAATATTGTTAAGATCATTAATATTGTTAATATAAATCTCATTTTCTTGTTCCTTTAAAATTTTTGATATTACACCAAAGTAACCATCAACAATGATTTTTCCATGACATTCAACAAAACAATTATATTTTATAGAACCCTTAATATATTTAGGTGCCTTTTTAAATAAGTAATATAAAAATTCATATGATCTAAAATGATTTCCAATATCAGTCCACACTTTTAAATTTCTTATTTTTTAAATCTATCTAATTTAAGAAGACTTATTAGACATTCACCTGAAAATAAAGAATCATGTGATAATTTGAGACAAAAAATCATGATATTCATATTTAATTTTATTGTTTTCTTTAAAAACTAATGCAAACCCTAATAACAAGATAGTTTTTTTTTGAATGAAAGCAATTATTGGTCTCAATTAGACCACTTCCAACCTTTAAGTTTTCTTTATATTCTATAAATACAACACAAGACTCATCATCTAATTTGTCAATATCTTTTTTATATTACCTATTTTGATGAACATAAAAGTCTTGGTGCTGCTTAATAGTCTTTAATTCATTGTCTATAGATTCTGGTAATGGTAAGTTTTTACTTTCACATTCTTCCTTCTTTTTTCTAGTGAATTTTTTAAATTACAAATTTTGCAAATATCAGTTTGTTTTTTTACTTTTTATTATATTTTAAGGGATTAATTTATAGAACTGTTAATTCAGAACCTGAACGTAAAAATGAAGGATTGTCAAATCATTGGTCCAAATTTTGAATTACTTTTGCAGGATGGCCTTTTTTCAATTAAATTGATTTTTTTGTGTATTTATTTGAATTTTTAAAAATGCAGGAACTCATAGACACTTTGCAAAGTTCAAGTCAAACAGCATATTTCCAATGGACAAAATGAATTAACTGGAATTAGTTTTGAAGAATTCAAATTCATCAATCATTTTCATTGAGTTTACTATGTTTTTTTGAAATTGGGGGATTTTTAAATCCAAGAACCAAATTTCAAATCACTTTTGAATGTCACTAGTAAACTCAAATATTAGTTGCAGGAACCAGAATCCAAATTCAATGTACAGTAAGAACACTAGGAAACACCAACCAAATCAAGAAGCTCCAGTACAACTAAAATCAAATAGAAAATTCAATCTTGATAACCATGTTTAGCATAAAAAGTGATTAAACTTTAAAATCATCCAAACCCGGAAAGTAACCAATATTATACACTCCAAAGCACAGATATAGAAATTCTGTTACTATTCAAGGCTAAATCAGGAGAACACAACTACTCACTACTAAACTAAAAATCTAAATAAATACATATTTAATCTAAAATATATTTTTTATTCTATTTTTATGGACCAACAATTGCATTCCCAACCAGCTCCTGCACCAGCCTGCTGGGAAGCCTGTCCACAAGGGCGTCCCAGAGGGTTCAAGAATAGACCCAGAACCCAACTCAATGGGAGTCATGCCAACACACAGGCCTCCCAAGGCGTCATTGTCAGCCAACCACCTCCCTCATCCCAAGCCCAATCAACCAGCCTGAATCAAGGACAGAAGCCACTCTCAAGGCCTGCCACCAAAGTCTCCTACACCAGGGTCACCAGGAACACTGAGGTTACTTACATCTCCACAGTGTACCCAGTTGTCACCTGGCCCCATACTCTTGATCTAAGAGTTGCCACTTCCTGCCCCTGCGTTTTTGACACCTCCTATCAGCCATTGATCACAACAGAGGAACCATCTGTGCCTGTTACCTATTCCACCATTGAC
Organism: Entomophthora muscae; assembly: GCA_014839935.2. Taxonomy (NCBI): domain Eukaryota; kingdom Fungi; phylum Entomophthoromycota; class Entomophthoromycetes; order Entomophthorales; family Entomophthoraceae; genus Entomophthora; species Entomophthora muscae. Next base: position 37,117 of record QTSX02006527.1, on the reverse strand, counting down.
AGCATTGCCGCAAGTAAGAGTGATCCCACTTTCTACACAAAGGTCCCCATCCCCTGTGTTGAGCCTGCCAGCCAGGATGTTGCAGTATCTGCCAAGGGACAGCGTCAGTTGACAGATAATGAGCGCAAAGCTCTCCTCAACTGCTTGAACAGGGGAATGGCAGTATGGGATATTGCGTCCCAATTTGGTGTCATGGCCAGGTATATTGGCAACATCAACAAAAAATATGGTAACACTGGGCAAATTGCCAAATCTGTCAAGGCTAAGCAGCAGCCAAAACTACTTCAACCCGTGCACATCAATGCAATAAAGCAGTGGGTAGCCAAGGATTGCCACCTGGACACGCTTGCTGTCCCATCAATACTGGCCACAGAGTCCAGGCTTCCTGCTTCTAAAAAAATTGTTTATAAAACCATGGTCAATATTGGCTTCTCTTGAAAAGTACTAGGATTTATCTGTACAATCAAAACAGTGAAAAAAATCAAAGATCAACACATTTATACCAAGACTTATCTGGCCCTAAAGGAGACTGGGAATGTCCAGTTCTTCTACATTAATGAATTGTTGTTTTCCTCCTCACTCAGGTTAAGGCATGGGTGGGTCAAGAAGGGGTCCAAGGATAGTGTAGCACATTGTGCAGCTGTCTGTTCCCAGACCTATACTATGGTAGCGCTTCTTGGTCCTTGCAGGTTGTCCAGTATCAGATGATCAAGGGTTCCCATAATAGCGGGACACTCCCTGATTTTCTCCAAGTTGTCAAGGAGTAACTTCAGATTAATTACTGGGGCACAACTAACATTGGTGTGCTTGATAATGTCAGGCTCCACAAAGTGGATCTTGTTGTGTCCAAGTTCCCCCCATCAACAAAAACAGCCATACCTCCAGCCACTGACTTACCAATTGTCCAATGAGACTTCTCTTCCTCCCTCCATATTCTTCTTTCCTGAATCCAATCTAGGAGGTCTTTGGTTGGATCAAAAATAAGGTGGAGAAAGGCCTCCCTCAGGACACCAAGGATCTCTTCAATATTCTCAAGATCAGCCAATTTGCAATGCCACCCAATGTGGTGGCAGCTTTCTATGAGCACACAGAATCCTTCCTCCCTAAAGCCCTCAACTCCAAGACAATCAGATAAATGGGCGCTCTGGATTTTAATTGTTTTTATTAGGACTCAAAATTTATTATTTATATATAATGACGTGACGTTGAATTGTATTATAGACATATAAGAATAGTACAAAATTTAAGTAAAATTAATTATACTAGATATGAGGACACATATTTTTATTATAATGCACTGTTTATTGTATTGACTGTTGAGCTAACAAATAAATAAATTAAAAAAGATAGAAATAGTAAGATTTTATTTAAATAATTGTGAATCCTTGTTGGTACTTTGGCTTTTTTTAAGCCACAAATTGGACCTCACAAGTCATCATATGATCCTTATTATTTCAGTGCCACTATAGCCACACAATACAAAAACCAATGATTTTATGTATCTCTTACTAATTAGTACTTATGCTGCAGGTCAAGCATATTGAATATATTTATCAAATCATACAGTAGTTTTAAAAACTATGGCAACAAGCAAAAATAATCCAGATTTAAACAAAATGAACTCAGATTTAAACAAAATTGAAATGAACCTAAATCTATTGTAAATTAATATATTTTTTTATTTCTAATTTTGTTTAAATCTGAGTTCATTTTGTTTAAATCTGGATTACTTTTGCTTGTTGTCATAGCTTTTAAAACTACTGTATTACAAGGGAAAGGTAATTTGAGTTCTAAACAATCACTTGTTTAGAACATAAGTGGAGCAGGCTGCATGATGCAGGTAAATTCAATTCTTGTTATTTACCTATGTAATAAATGAACCCATACTTGACAAGCAACTAAATAAACACATTTTCAATTATTTTTTATTATTTGACGTGTTTGCATACTATAACTGCTGTCTTATAATATATTTAGATATATTACTATTATAATTTAACTATTAAAATTTAACTATAAAAATTTAAACTATAAAATTTAAAGTATAATATTTTTAATAAAAAAATTAAAAAATAAAAAAATATAAAAGTTAAATTGCAAGGGAAGATGATTTATTAGGGGGATGCAAATTGGAAAGGGGGATGCAATTATTCCGGAGTATTATACCCCAAAATTATATTTTCTGCTATTGCGTCCAATTGGGACCACATACTCTTCTGTACGTGGTGGACAACTATGGCACTAATTGCAGGAGGGGTGGCGCTCAGCACCCCGGTGGTGGCTGAGCGTCTTATAAAAGGCAGTTGCAAAAGCAAATTGATGAGAAGTTGGTTCTTGGGAGGTATTGTGTATCTGTACAACAAAGCTAACATAAAACAGCCATATAGAACATGCTCTACTGGTTGGTAGCCCCACAGTGTCTTCATTTTATCCAGCGCCAGCCGGTAGATGTCCATTTGAAGGGGGACGTCTTCCAGCTTCTTCATGTTAGCCTTCATAATGCAGTGTATTATTATCCCAAGGTAAACAGCCAGGTGCAGTTGCTGTGAGGTATAGCTTTCTGCAAATAAGCAGAATTTCTTGTAGATAATAGCTAATCTATTTGTATAGGATGCATTTGAAAAATTGATTAAAGGAGATTTAAGAATTTTAGAGGCATCCACCACCTATGCCTCTGCAAAAGATATGAATAAAGGTTTCATCTTTTTGACTAAAAATGCATCACCTATTTGATTTGTAATTGATTTTATTAAGTTATTGAATATTGCAGTTTTGATGTTTTCTTGTGGAACTTGAAATTGACTTTTTTCAGGTTTATTTTATATGCGTTCATAGTTGAAAATTGAAATTGTTTAAGGCATTCAAAGATATATTTGTCAAAATTCATGTTGTCATATATTTGGATATCTATCATTCCTTTGAAGTTGATACTTGTGCCTACTTCATAGGCTTCTCTGACCCAAGTTGAACTTCCTTATGGAGCTTTGAATTCCCTATTCATTGCTTCTTTTGTTGCATATTGATTGATGTTATTTTGAACTATTTTATTGATTTCATTTTTATTTATTTGCTTTAAAGGGACTACAAGTGATTGGTAACCCCTGTAAAACCAACTTGGTGTGAAAGCTGTCACTTCATTGACCTTGTCCCCATTCCAAGTTATAACTAAAGTAAATATAAATAAAACATAAAAAATTTACTGATTTTTTCCCCTGCAGCCACCTCAGCCACAGGCACCCCTTCAGCAAACTTCATGAGTGTTGGCTGCTCTTCATTTGTTTTTCTGGGCTTGATCTTCCTTATTTTCTGTGCTACTTGTGTTTCCTCTTGAGTTTCATTTGTTGAATTTTTGTTGTTTCTTGAGGCGCTTCTGCTTCTTGATTGTGCTTTGTTTTCATCTGTTTCCATTTGATTATTTTCCTCTTCATTAGTGTTAATTTCCTTTGGAATTTCAGTTCCTTCAAGCAGTTTGATTTTCTTGTTGTTTTCTTTGGCACCTTGCCAGAAATCCCACATGTTGGAGGCTGCTTCATTGAACTTCAGGCTTGATAGGAATGTTCCCTGTAGATTGAGTAACACTTCTTTGTTCTTTTTCTCTATAATATTTCCTACTTTATTCAGAGCATCTTCTATGATTGGATTAGTGGCTGGCCCCCGTTACCCAGCTTTCCTGTTACTATTTCCCTGATTTTTTTTCTATTTCAACAACCTTTTGCAGGTGTGCTTTTAATTCATTTATCAAGTTATAGATTGTTGACATTTTGTTTGAATTACATCAAAAAACTGGTTTTTATAGTACTAACTTCAACGCATGAATATTTTTCATCATCAATAAAAAATTAAAGTCCATAAATGTAAATATTGCATTAGAATATTGCAATTAGACGTCAACTCTTGATATTGTGTGCATAATTAAATGTATTTTTTTAATAAAATTCATTGTAAACAAGGCCTTTTTTATTGTAATCTATATAAATGGACTGTGTTTATATTAGGGAGCCATTAACACTTAGTACAAATATTGATACATAGTGCATTTTACAGCCTGCATATTTACCTATTGGTAATAATTCTGTAAACTTTTCAATTGGATTTTGTGAGGTAACAATAATGTAATGGGTTAATAAATTACTGTTTATTACCATTAATTGACTGATTTTCTTTGCAGTGGCAATTGTGTATTTTCTGATATTTACACACTGTTATCCAATTGGTTGGTATCACATCAAATCACACAAGCAATAGGAAACATGGTTGCCACCCCAACCAAATCCAGTCTCAGGGTGGCAAACATGTTTCCTATTGCTTGTGTGATTTGATGTGAAACCAATCAATTGGATGCTAGCACATAAATATCAGAAAAGGCACTATTGCCACAGCAAAGAAAATCAGCCAATTAATGGTAATAAACAGTAATTTATTAACCCATTACATTATTGTTACCTCACAAAATCCAATTGAAAAGTTTACAGAATTATTACTAATAGGTAAATATAAGGGCTGTAAAATGCACTATGTATTAATATTTGTACTAAGCGTTAATGACTCCCTAATATAAACAAAGTACATTTATATAAATTACAATGAAAAAGGCCTCATTTACAATGAATTTTATTATATAGAATGCATTGAGTTATGCACATAATATCAAAATATCAAGAGTTGACGTCTTATTGCAATATTCTAATCCAATATTTACGTTTATTGTCTTTAATTTATTAATGATGATGAAAAATATGTATGCTCATAATTTTAAGCTATTTGTAAAATGTACAACATTGTATTAATTATGGGAAATGTTGATAATGAAAAAAGAAAATATTATTAATTATGATTTGAAAGAGAGATATTAATTTTAATAAGTTGTCACAAAGAAAAGATTTATTTACTAATTAAAGGACGGGAAGGAGAGGGAATGGGCAGAATGAACATTGCCTTCATCTGCGCCTATGAAAGGGACAGCATCAGAGATGGTGGAGAGGGAATGGGTGGTGGTTTGGGAGTCAGGGTTGGAAGGCGGGTTGGCTTGATGGGGGGTTGGTGAGGCAGGGTTTGTTGACTGGGAAAGAGCAGCAAGAGCTGATTGCTTCAATTGCTCAAATTCTTCTTCCGTCACATATACTGGCTTGACAAAACAGATGGACTGGCGTGGAGGGAGGCGGGGGTCCTTTCTGGACTTATCACTATCACTTGCATAGAAGATGACAAGATTTAATAAGTCCTGGATGGACGCAGAAGGGAAAAGCTCATACTCCTTATCAATTTGGGTGCATAATTTGTTGTAGGTGGCAGGCTTTAAGTGCCTGAAGGTGAAACAAAAATTGTAGAGACATACATCTGCAAGATGCATGTTGGCATAGTTGATGGGGTAGGCCCAGCAGGTATGCCCTGCAGCCCTGATTTCTTGGGTAGCCCATTCCTGCTGTTCCATCTCAGCACTCAGTACAACTGTGTACACGGCTTGTTGGGTAGCCCACTCCTCCAGCATGTCCTTGAGCTCCTTCTGGTAGGCATACCTATCTGCAGTGTTTGATATTGCCAAGTAATAATTGACACCCAATGGGGAAACTACCAACAAACCCCCAACAAATTGATACAAGATCAGGCCGCACTTGTAGACGTCAGACTGGATACGCTTCTCTCCAAAGTCTTGGATACTTGCAGATATCTTAGCATACAACAGAAAGATTATGTCATTACAGGCCCTCATTGCCCTTCCTTTAAAAAACTTAATAATAGTTGAAAGTAGGGATCAGTGTCCACCAAAAAGGGGCCACTGAGAGCTTGATTGGACAAGATTCTAGCAGCAACCACAACTCCGTGCATCCATGAATTCACTGTTCTTTTGTTGGTGAAGATGCCGTGGAGTGCCAACTGGAGACGTACCTGGACCAGGGGCATCTGCGGGTCATGTTCCATAATGGCCATCATGAGAGGGTGGGCTTTTTCACCTTTGGTCAAGGTACGAGCACCAGTTGGGGTCTTCTTGGCGGGGGGGGGCCACAGTTGGCATGGACTTGCAGGGTTGTAGCTACAGTGGACTTTGCAAAACCCATCACAGCCACAATTTTCCTGAGAGACATAAGCATCCCTTGCTTTTCAACCATTTTGAGAACAATTTCTGGGTGATCAATTTTCTTCTGCGTCTTGCAGGCTGATTGGCTGGAGGAGGGATGTGTCCATATTGGGAACTGGACATTGCCATCTGATTGGCTGTTTCTGGATTCTGGCTTCCATGGATGGACCCTTGGCTCAATCAACTAGTTCCAGATGCCATTGTTGATATGTGATTTGGGTTAGCAGCTGCCTGTGCGTGATGGGCAAACAGGGCCATGCTTGAGGACGCAGGAGAAAGAACACACTCCTGGGTGGGGCTTGCAGAGGGGCCTGCAGGTTGAGAGTGGCCATAGACAGAGGCTTCACCGTTAAGAGACCCAGCATAGCCCTGCATGATTTTCTCAAGGCCAGGGAACAGCTTGTTTATTTTGTTGTTATTAAAAGAAGGCACAATAAAATTTATATTAAAAAATTAAGCTCAAAAAGAGAAGTGTATATTTTAATCAATTTTATTGTTAAGTATGTTAAACCAGTGAATAGTACAATCTAAATTTTAGCCATCCTAAACTGGTATAGGGTAATTTTTGAGAATGCCTATGATTCCTAAAAGAATTATCACAAATCCACTATAGATCCTTTGACTTCCTGTTTGAGACGCCCATAAATTATATTTATTTCAAATTCACCTCATTTTTGATTTGAAATTTGGTTCTTGCATTTGAAAATCCCACAATTTTGGATTTGTAACTTTTTACATGTTGTCTATGATTTGTTAGACATACAGGAAATATTAAATCATACATTAGAATCCTGCATTTCTTATATATGTATCCTGCATTTTTTTGCTGTGTTTTGTCTTTTGTTAGTTAAGTTATGTGCTCAAGAGATTCAAAATTTGCCAATTTAAATAAACCAAAAAAAGTCAAATTAAATGGTTGATTTTATTAAACATTTTAATTTTTACTCAGCTGAGTTGCCCGCAAAAGTGATTCAAAATTCGGACCAAGGATTTGACAATCCCATATTTTTACATTCAGGTTCTGAATTTACAGTAAGTAGAAATTGAAACTAAAATTTCATTTTTTATTTTCATATTTTCATATATTTCTTTTTTTAAGAGAGAGTATTTATTGCAGTTAAGTATTCACTCATTTCTTTTTCAATATCTTTATAATTTTTTTCAAGAACTTTTTTTGTAAACTGGTGTGCTAAAAGAATTTCCAGCAATTTTTTAATTATTTTTTAATGAATAGTTCTTATTTTTTTGGCTTTTTTTGTTTAAGCTTACATTTTTATTTTATTTATTTTTCTTGAGTATGCAAACTTACTTTTGATTATATCAAACCCCATATCATTAAGATCTTTTAAAGAGTAGCCGGAAGTAACCAGAGATTGCCAGGCTGAGAGCTGCTTTTGGGGAGACTATTCAAGGAGATCCTTTAAGTTTTCAATGAACTCATTGCCTTTTTGATTTTAAATAGTTGTAAGGAACTGAGATCTCCCAAGTTTAGTTTGAGTAAGGAAGTGCTTGATGAAAGTATCAAGATCATCACCAGCAATAAAGAGGAAAACCTTTTTTAACATTGCAATTCTTTCTCTTTTTGTTGAAGCTCCCAAGGAAAAAAAGGGTAGCATGGCAGAAGTAAATTTAACTGAGGACATGGTAGTATTTTGAATCTGTAATTAGGTCAGATCTCTGAAATGTGCCTTAATATTGGAGTAGTTATGATCAGAATGTGGCCTTTGAATGGGGTCTTTTGGATTAGAAGCTTTGTGGTGCTTTAGTTATTATAGACCAAGCTAAATGACACCATTCTGAAATAAATGGTGTGATAGCTTTTACTATAGTTTGAACTTGAATTTATGTTTTTAAAATTAATTAAACACCCAGTTTTTATGCACAAGTGATTCATGTGAAGCAGCTAAGCATCATTATTACATCATATCCTCTTTGTAGTCAATGCAATAAATCAAAATGATGTATTTACTTAATTATAACTCTCATCTGCATGTTTTTAAAATGATAAAATATTAAAGAATTCAATTTAAAGAATGCTCAATATGAAGTTTGAAGCTCACTTGAACCTTAAAATTAATCTAAACAGTGATAAAAACATTCTAACTTCAAACTATCATAAAATCCTAAAGAATTGAGCTTTTTGAAGAAAATAAAACGCAAAAATAAAGTTCTCAATCTTATCTTTAATTTTGTTAAATAAAAAATTATATATCAATTAATAAAAAATTAAATTCTTTTAGCTTAAAGAAATCTATTTTATTTCATTATCAAAATAATATAATAAAATCTGACATATGTTCTTTAAAATTGCTTTTGATTTAATATTCAATATAGTATACATATTAGTATTTTAATACCAATAGAAATATAAGATTCTTAGCTTTATTTTGATAGCTTACAGTGTGAAAAAATAATAAATATTTGTTGAGTTATTACTGTTTTGAATATAAACATTTGTAATTTGATTTTTTCAAAATTGAACTGTGTTATGCTGCAACTTGAGCAGCATGTGTATTAGAAAATGGCCTAATTCCTAAAATAGTGACCCATCTTTATGAATGAAAAAATTAAAAATTGCTCACAACTTCTTATATACCCATGCACTTATAAATCTCATACACATAAAATTTTATTTGGCTCTGGTGCACAACACACCATGGTAAGCAAACCATTTGTAACCAAGTACAAAATACCAGTTGTCAAATCCAACTTCAAATACACCAGAATGGCAGATAAATCTAATGTTCAACTTGAAGGCAAAACAACTCCCTTCAGAATTGACCTCCAAGGCATACAAACGTCCATCAAAGGACTTGTCATGAAGAAAATAAACTACAACATTGTAGCAGGCATGGACTGGTTCACCTGAGTGAACCCCAGCGTATGTTGGAAAACAAAAACCATGACCATCAAACACAACAGAGTCAATTTCAACATTCTGAAAGAACCCAACAACCTCATTCTAAGAGACACAGTATTTGTCCAAGTCATAAATCAAGATGACTCTGAACATCTAACCAAAGACAGTACCCTCCACATAATGAGGTACTCCAAATTTAATAATATACAAACACAAAAGATCCAATGCCCAGAACTTGCGGCACTCCTAAATGAATACACTCATGTATTCAAGGAAGAACTCACAGAATTACTCCCAAACAAGAGTTCAAACATGGCATTGACTTATGCAAAGCCATGCCCAAATCTGCACCCCTCTACAGACTCTCCCCCATGGAGACCCAAACACTTAAAGCCCACATTGAAGACAATCTAGTCAAAGGATTCATTTGCCTGTCTATATCCCCATGAGGGGCAGCAGTTTTCTTTGTAAAGAAGAAAGAAGGATCCCTTTGCTTAGTTACTGACTACAGAGCACTAAAAGCAAGTACAGTAAAGAATAAATACCCACTTCCCCTCATAGAAGACCTATTTGCAAGGCTCTCCAGAGCAAAAATTTCTCAAAAATTGACCTCACATTGGTTATAACCAAGTTAAAGTTAAAGAGAAAGACATACCAAAGACTGCATTCTGCACACAATTTGGGTTGTTTGAATATAAAGTAATGAACTTTGGGATGACCAACGCTCCCACAATGTTTGTCACCATGATGAACCAGGCGCTAAACAGTCTCTCAAACACATTATTTTACCTCAATGACATCATCATATTTTCAAAAACAAAAGAGGAACACCTCACGCATGTCCGCAAGACACTTGATTGACTTGCAAAGCACAAACTTTACACCAAGCCTAGTAAGTGCCCTTTATGGAAAATGAACTCTTGTTCTTGGGCCACATTGTCTCTGATGGTGGCAAAAAAGCAGATCCAGACAAAATAAAAGCCATAAATAACATTTAACACCCCACCTCTGTCAAACAAGTTAGATGCTTTCTCAGTATGGTAGCTTACCTAAGGAAATACATCAAAGACTGCGGAAAGCTCACCACACTAATCAAAGACCAAGCCAAAGGTAATTCCAAAAAGAAATTCATCTGGACACCAGAATGCAATAAGAATTTACAACTATTAAAACAAGCTCTGATTGAAGCGCCAATATTGCAATACCCTAATAACAACAGGTGCTAAAAGCTTGAGTCAGATGCCAGTGACACTGCCATTGATGCAGTCCTACGCATCCCCCAGCCAAGGCAAAAAGACTTCCTGCCAGTATGTTACAAAAGCAGAAAACTAACCAGTACTGATCAGAGGTACCCCATACACAACAAAGAATTGCTACCAATATACCATACATGCAAGAAATAGAGATGTTATCTAGAAGGACATTTAAACATCCAAGTACTAACTGAACATAAATCCTTAATCTATTTCAAAACTCAGAATGCACTTACACAGCGGCAAGCCAAATGGATGTTCCTGCTTGAGTAGCTCAATCTGTAAATCCAATATAAAAGAGGGTAGAGCTGGTCACAGCTGATGCTCTCTCTAGGCTATGTCAGCCAAGAGAGGATTATCTTGACTACCTGGACCCCAACTGGCCCAAACTATTTAACACTGAGTACAAGACAAAAGGGAAAGACCACTCCACACATCAACTGACCCATATAAATTAAAAGGACTGAAAAACATTTTCATGTATCAAATGACACTGTATACTGAATCATTAAAGACAAACATGTTCCTTACATCCCACTCACACAAAGAGCTGACACTATCCTATGACATCACTGTCTACTTGGACACACAAAGACTAACATTCTATACCTCATGTTAAAAGAGATAGTATGGTGGTCTAATTCTAAACAAGATATAATTGATGTACTGAAAAAGTGCACAGTGTGCGAGAAATATGCCAGCACCAAGGCTCCTCAGCCAACAGTTAACCCAGTACCTGACCCCAAACTATTTAAGGGTTGGGGGCTGGATGTAGTGTGACCCTTCCCAGAAACTAAAACAAAACAATGTTTTCTAATTGTATCCATTGACTTTGCTACACACTGGCCTATCTGCTGGACAACAAAGAATCACAAGGCATAAACAATAAACTACTTGATTAACAAGGCAATAATAGCTGATTACAGTACTCCAGACTACATCCTAACTGATGGAGCAACAGAGTTATCAGGTCATGTAGTAAACAACAATCTAAAAGCATAAATATCAAACACTCCACAACCTTGCCCTACAGGCCAACAGCAGAGTTGAATGCCTAAACAGCAGCTTTATCAGAACCCTCAAGAAAATAATGGATGGCAAAGCCAAAGACACATGGCCACTATATGTGAACCATGTATTATTAGTATCCCGGGTCTGCACCAATCAAGGGACAGGCTACTCACCATTCAAACTAACATACAGATACAAACCAGAGATAGCCACCTGTATTAGCCAACTGTATGTGAAAATACCCCTGGGAAAACCTCCTACAGTAGCACAAGCACCAGCTCTATAACACATACGCCTCAAAGCTAAAATAGCAGAAACCAAAAGACTCAAAACAGAAAAAATAACCTCAAACAAGGAACCACTCCCCATCAACTCCCTCATCTGGGTCCTTACTGGGAACAGAAAGAAGCTAGAATCAGTACACAGGGGACCAGGAAGAATCATCAAGTACAGACCAGACAGAAACACCTATCTAGTGAAATTCCAAGGTGCCAAAAACCCTTTTGTCGAGAAATACCACAGAGCCTGCCTCTGCCTTAGCAAAGGAGAGCACTTGACATGGCTGGTACTAACTAGCAAACAACTCCTTGAACATCAGGCGGCAGCCATCAAGACAAAGTCCCCTCCTGATGTACCAGAGTAACCCCTTAAGGGGGGTGTCAAGGAGCTGGATGTACAAGTATTATGGCTACCGCCAACCCACTTAACATCCAGTCATCACCCAATTTGGTGCCTTTCCAATATACAGTTTGAAATGCTGGAAATGGCAAAAAAGCAATATCATATGACTGTCCAAGTATCAAGCAACTTGAACCCATCTAGCACATGACCAACCCCTATGTTTGATCCAACTAAATCCCCACCACAGAAAAAGCTATATAAGTCTAAAGTATTATCCAATAAAATATACTTCTCCTCTTCTTAATTTCATATTTGAAGCTTCCCCAAAATTTTTCTCCTTATCACCATCTTCAGGCCAATGGACTAACAGAGAAGCTAAATGGTAGCTTAGTGCAGGGCCTTGCCAAGCTCACTGCTGGGAGACCTGAGGACTGGCATAAGCAGCTACCAACTGTACTCCTTGTATACCACACTTGTGTGAACAGATTTACTGGGAAGAACCCCTTTGAGCTTGTATATGGCACACAACTCAGCATCAAAAAAGCTCTTAAAGGATCAAAGTTGGAAATACCCAACAAGGTTCCCCCTTGTTAGCACCTCAAGTGATACAAGCCAACAGTGATCTTTGGAAAAAGAAGAGAAATGCTTGTAAAACATGTTTGTCTCCATCCAAAATAGACACAGAGTCAGTGAAAAGGTCTGGGTAATGAACACATATAAGAGCAAGTTACAAATCAAAAAAGTGGGCCTCACTATCATCTTAAATGTAAAAAACAACACTTACCTAGTGCAAGGACTTGGCAAACGCAAGCAAGACAAAAGTCCTATACCATGACTTGTCAAGGCCCTGTAAGGCACAACAAAAACAAAAAGAAACTGCCCTACCAGCAACTGAGCAGCAGCTAGTTTATTACAGTTTCCAGGCTCCTGACAACCTCCCTGATGACCTGCCCCCAGAGGAAGCCAACCTTCAGTCAGGGGGGTTTCAAAACAGCAGACTTGACCCATCAACAAGGTTCTGACTAAGCAGGTTTGTGACCTGCAACCCAACTTTTCAGTGACCCGTAGCCAAACTAGGAAGTCAACTCAAGTTTCCAAATCAAACAACATGAACAGATGATGATCCCTTATGATGGATACCTTGTTTTGGCGCTTGACTCATTACCAGGATCAAGCCACCCCCTTCTTCCATCCAGCCATGTGATCACTAATCTTGTTCCTGTTATCCATGATTCACAATGACTATATAATAACTATCTCCCAATAGAGAACATTATCTAGTTTCCAAATATTCCCTCCTTGTAACTCTGCTAAAACAGCACAGTTAAAGCATTAATTTAATCACAGTTGGCATATAAAGTGCTTGTGGGTAAGTGGTAATCATGTATCTGTAGCCTAAGAATTAATATAATAAGCTAACTCACAATATTAATATATATAAAAGTGAGTCTGTCTGTCAGGATGTAATGTCACTTCAAGTGGGCTCACGCTGCAAGGGATTTGACAGAGTTCATTTTTGTAAACTTACTTTTAAACGCTGATTGTTAAACCAAAATCTCAATTTGGCTCATCCTAAAATTTGATCTCATACATGTATCTTATAAAGTACACAGATTAAATTCAGTTGATGTGGTCTAAACTATGTCAAACTGAGAATATAAGCCACTCAAAATTTAATATATTTGTAATTGATTCTTGGTTTTTAAATCAATTGCTAACCTCATTAAACCATATCAAAGTGGCCTATCTTTATAGATTACCCAACTCTAGAATGGGTTGATTAAAATTAGAAAGGAAGCAGTAATTGTTTAAGATCCTTTTATATGATTGGATGTTTAAACTCTGCTGATGATTGAATTGACCAATGTAAAGAGAGTTTGATCAGTTTTAAAAATATTGAATTGAAAAATATACATAAATGTTATTTTAAGTAAAGGATGGTTGACTTGGACATTTTGAATTTATTTATCTTTGAGTGAAATAATAAAATATTTCACTAGGATGAAGCAACTAATCCAATTGGCTGCATATTGTTTCAGAGTAAATCTTGCTTACTATTCCATCATTAAAATAATGATATCAGTGGATTAAACAGGCAATAATGATATTAAAATCATTAAAACAATTTTCATAAAATTTAAAGTAGCTAGATGTTTTTTTCAGACAAACTGATACAAATGATACCAAGCATAATAGCTCCAGCTTCTCTAGATGCTCAGATATAGAGTAACTGCTGGAATTGGGCTCAAGTCAAAATCAAAGGCATATCCTTAATTTGATCCATTTAAATTCACTCTAAAAACACATGAAACTATAAAAAACATATCTCTGTGAATACTAAGCCAATCTTAATGCCCAATAGCTTATTTTAAAGCTACAGATCAGCTCTATTCTTTGAAAGAATTTATAAAAGATAGAAATGAAAAAGTTGTTTTTCTAGCTTTAACAACTTAATTGTAACCCTCCATTTATTTAGATTTATATTTCATTTTTTGTTTATACTTGGAATATCAAACTTTAATTTTAAATAGATATGATTATAATGATCTTTTAAGAAAGAATTTAAATAAAAAAATTAAAATATGATACATAATACCAGTCTAAAAATACAATAAACTATACTGAATTGATTATTATATTTAATTTTATATCTGTCCTTGGATGGGGCAACCACCTAGTATATAATATTGATTTTTAAATTATAAAAGTAGATATCAATGATATTCTATTCATAATTTAAAATTTTTTGCTTTAATGTACCATTTCACTAACTTACACTAAATATGCAAAATAATACATGTACAGTTTCATCAAAAACCAAAATTTATATCTAAATTACTATCATTCAAATTATACCAACCAATGTACTTTATTAGTGTAAGCAATGCATTTAATTGTAAATAAAAGTATAATATTTTTAAATAAATAATCATTACTGTAAATTCAGAACCTAAACATAAAAATGTGAGATTGTCAAATCCTTGGTCCAAATTTCAAATCACTTTTGCGGACAACTCAGCTGAGCAAAAAATAAATTATTTAATAAAATCAAACATTTAATTCAACTTTTTTTGATTTATTTAAATTGGCAAATTATGAATCTCTTGAGCAGATAACTCAACTAACAAAAGACAAAACCCAGCAAACAAATGTGGGATACATGAATCAGAAATGCAGGATTCTAATGTACAATTTGAGATTTCTTGTATGTCAAACAAATCATAGACATCATGTAAAAAAAATGAATCTGAAATTGCGGGATTGTCAAATCCAAGAACCAAATTTCAAATCAAAAATGAGGTGAATTTGAAATAAATATAACTTATGGGTGTCTCAAAAAGGATGCTAAAGGATCTATAGTGGATTTGTGATAATTCTTTTAGGAATCATAGGCATTCTCAAAAATCACCCTATTCCATTTAGGACGGCTAAAATTTAGATGCTTGATTACAATAGATTTTAAAAAATGCTAATAATAAAATAGATTCATATATTACAATCTATTTTTATCACATTGCCTTTTCCTTGGTGTGTTGATAGTTCATTTGTTGTTGATAATGTGCTTGCATTTAATTGGATAGTTTCACCTCCAGTTGCCTTGGCAATAGGAAATCAAATTGCCTCCCTGAGACCAACTGTGGTCGCAGAGGCAACTTGATTTCCTATTGCCAAGGCAACTGGAGATGAAACTATCCAATTAAATGCAAGCACATTATCAACAGCAAATGAACTATCAACACACCAAGGAAAAGGCAATATGATAAAAATAGATTGTAATATATAATTCTATGTTAATATTAGTGTTTTCTGAAATCTACTGTAATCAAGCATCCTTAATAGCAATTCATGAATACATACTGTAAATTCAGAACCTAAACATAAAATTGCGGGATTGTCAAATCCTTGGTCCAAATTTTGAATCACTTTTACAGGATGGCCTTTTTTTAAATTAAATTTAACTCTTTGTATTTTTATTTAGTTGTAACTGTGCTGTTTTAGCAGAGTTACAAGGGGAAAAATATTTAGAGGATAGATAATAATCTTTATTGTGAGATAGTGATTATATAGCTATTGTGAATCAATGGATAGAAGGAACATGATTGGTGATCACACGGTTGGATGGAAGAGGGGGTGGCTTGATCCTGTTAATGAGTCAAGCGCCAAATCAAGGTATCCACCATAAGGGATCATCATTTGCTCATGTTGACTGATTTGGTAATACAAGTTGACTTCCGGGTTTGGCTTCAAGTGGCCGGGTAATCAGATTGCAGGTCACAAACCTGCTTGGTTGAAACCTTGCTGGCAGGTCAAGCCTGCGGTTTCAACAATTTGGATTTTTAAAATGCAGGAACTCATAGACACTTTGAAAAGCTCAAGTTGAACTTCATATTTCCAATGGACAAAATAAATTAACTGGAATAAGATTTGAAGTGTTCAAATCCATCAACCATTTCCATTAAGTTTACTATGTTTTTTGAAATTGCGGGATTGCCAAATCCAAGAACCAAATTATAAATAACTTTTGAATGCCACTAGTAAACTCAAAAAAATAATTGCAGGAACTGGAATCCAAATTGAATGTACAGTAAGTAACTAGGACAAATCAACCCAAATCAAGAAGCTCCACTCTGGATAAGATCAAATGAAAATCCAATCTCAACAACCATTTGTTTATACATGAAATTAAGTGAAATTTAAAATTTTCTAAACTGGAAATGATGCAATATTATGCACTCTAAATCACTAAAATAGCAACCATAAAACCATATAATGATATATGAGCTTCCCTCCTGATGACGCAGAATTTTTTTAAAAGTTTTTTTGGCCTCCAGCGTAGCCGGGGGCCAAATAACTTCTTTTCAAGGAAGAAAGGAGGGGAAAAGATAAACCATCAGTTTACTAACTATGTATTCATGTATTGCTACTAAGGATACTTGATTACAGTTGATTTTAAAAATCTAATAATAAAGTAGAATTTTTAAAATCAACTGTAATCAAGCATCTAAATTTTAGCTTTCCTAAAATGGAATAGGATGCTTTTTGAGAATTCCTATGATTCCTAAAATAATAAGCACAAATCCACTATAGATCCTTTATCATCCTTTTTGAGACACCCATAAATTATATTTATTTCAAATTCATCTCATTTTTGATTTGAAATTTGGTTCTTGGATTTGACAATCCCACAATTTCAGATTCATTTTTTTACATGATGTCTATGATTTGTTTGACATAAAGGAAATCTCAAATTGTACATTGGAATCCTGCATTTCTGATTCATGTATCCTGCATTTGTTTGCTGTGTTTTGTCTTTTGTTAGTTGAGTTATCTGCTCAAGAGATTCATAATTTGCCAATTTTAATAGATCAAAAAAAGTTGAATTAAATGTTTGATTTTATTAAATATTTTATTTTTCACTCAGCTGAGTTGCCTGCAAAAGAGATTTGAAAAGAGGACCAAGGATTTGACAATCTCGCATTTTTACGTTTATGTTCTGAATTTACAGTAGTGTAGTAAGATGATTGTCTTCTTTGCCCCTTTCCTTCTTCCTTGAAGTTTTTCTAAGTTTTATGGCCCCTGGCTACGCTGGGGGCCAAAAAACTTTTAAAAAAATTCTGCGTCATCAGGAGGGTAGCTCAAAAATTATTATATGGGTTTATGGTTGCTATATTAGTGATTTAGAGCGCATAATATTTCATCATTTCCAGTTTAGACAATTTTACATTCCACTTAATTCCATGTCTAAACATGGTTGTTGAGATTTCATTCTTCATTTAATATTATCCAGAGTGGAGCTTCTTGATTTGGGTTGGTGTTTCCTAGTGTGCTTACTGTACATTAAATTTGGATTCCAGTTCCTGCAATTGATATCTGAGTTTACTAGTGGCATTCAAAAGTGATTTGAGATTTGGTTCTTAGATTTGACAATCCTGCAATTCAAAAACATAGTAAACTTAATGAAAATGGTTGATGGATTTGAACACTTCAAAACTGATTCCAGTTAATTCATTTTGGCAATTGGAAATATGCAGTTCAACTTAACTTTGAAAAGTGTCTGTGAGTTCCTGCATTTTTTAAAATCCAAATAAATACTCAAAAAAATCAATTTAATTAAAAAAGGCCATCCCATAAAAGTGATTTGAAATTTGGACCAAGGATTTGACAATCCCGCATTTTTACGTTCAGGTTCTGAATTTACAGTATTTATTGAGAGTGCCTTAAGATGCTAAAAGATCTATTTAGAAAGGCTGTGTTTGAATGTGCTACATTAAGAAATAAGTGTTTGGGGCTCAAAACTTTATCTGAAGGTATAAAAAAGCTCCTAGAAAAACTACCAACTAAACTATGTTGACAAAGACAATATCAGAATCAGGGCAAATAATCATCATCAAGGGTGTCTAAAAGTCAGGTACTCCTGATTCTATGCACTGTACTTTTATGAGGTGTTAGTAAAAAAATCTGAATTGCATACCTTGAAATGTATATAAAGTATGAAAAAGTGTTTGAACTTTTCTAGGCTCTCTTGATGCCACAGGCCAGTTGAATTTAGTGATAGCTGAGTTGTTAGCATAAAAACATTGTCAAAGTTGATGAAGAGGAAGAGAGATTTGTTGGGGCACTTAAGGGGATGAGGTAATATCATGGAATAGTAATATGTGGTATGGAGGAAAGGGCAAGGAAAATACAAGCAATAATACAAGAAGTATGAAGTTTGAAAATGATGCAGTTATAAGGGATTTTTTAGTGGCATCTTCCTCATACTATCATGTAGTGTATGATACTGGCATAAGATGGGATGCTAAATGAATGGTTATTGTATGATGCAACTTAAAGACAACAATTACTTAACAAAAGTCTTTCTTTGAAAGGATGCTTAAAAGGGGACCAACACTTTTTCTAAGTTTCTGTAAGAAACAAGAAGGATAGTAGCTACACCGGCAAGTTTGCATATGTAGTATGACTTGTGGCTATGGAGCCAGAAGAATTTCACTCCTTGATCAGAGTGTTTTCAGAGGTCTATTGTCAAGCCAACTCTTATAACAGTTTCTGCAGATTCCAATGACAATTTTAAAATTAATGATCATCTCACCACAATAAAGCATAACAATGTTGAAACCACAGGCTTGACCCACCAGCAAGGTTCCAATCAAGCAGTTTGTGACCTGCAATCTGATTACCCGGCCACTTGAAGCCAAACCCGGAAGTCAACTTGTATTACCAAATCAGTCAACATGAGCAAATGATGATCCCTTATGGTGGATACCTTGATTTGGCGCTTGACTCATTAACAGGATCAAGCCACCCCCTCTTCCATCCAACCGTGTGATCACCAATCATGTTCCTTCTATCCATTGATTCACAATAGCTATATAATCACTATCTCACAATAAAGATTATTATCTATCCTCTAAATATTTTTCCCCTTGTAACTCTGCTAAAACAGCACAGTTACAACATTGGTAGCACAGGTAGGTTTTCCATCCTACCTTATCTTGAAAAATTCCGCCTGTTGCCCGCACACACCGCAGCCAACAAATCCTTGACAGAATTATGTCTGGCCTCCTGCTGACTGGACGCCGTACACTCCTGGTACCAAGATACCTGATGGCTTTGTTCTCTACCAAAACACAGTGATCCTGCTACCCGCCTTCAACACCCTGTCCGCCCTAGGGTTCTTCCAGGCGTTTTCCTCAATGCCACAACCAGCTGACAAACCCACCATGCCCGCCTATGTTGCACAAAGACTCCGCAGCGCCGCCTTGGAACCCTTTGCAGGGGCCAACAACAACAATGCTGCCGCATGGATCCAGTCCACCCAAAGCAAGCTGGCTCAGATGGAATGCCCACAGCAGTTTTGGATTGCGGAGATTTCCATTTGTCTGACCCATGACGCTGGCACCTGGTGTGACAAGTGGCACAAAGAGCACACTGACAAGAACTGGGATACCTTCAAACAGGACTTCTTGGAGAGATTTGTGCTTAAGGATACAGCACTCATGATCATACGCCAAGTAAAGAACCTAACCCAGACAGGCACCGTGAAGGAACTTACCCGCGCCTACAAGGAACTCTATCTTTGTTCCCTGTCTAATATGGCCTTTGACACCCCAGCCACACACCTCATGTACTATGACGCTCTCAAGTT
Organism: Entomophthora muscae; assembly: GCA_014839935.2. Lineage (NCBI taxonomy): Eukaryota > Fungi > Entomophthoromycota > Entomophthoromycetes > Entomophthorales > Entomophthoraceae > Entomophthora > Entomophthora muscae. The sequence continues at coordinate 17,150 of QTSX02006527.1, read as the reverse complement.
GCACGTAATAAGACATGTGAACCTGGACCAAGTGACCAACCTACAAAGCCTGTACTGCAAAGCAGAGAATGCAGAACAAACATCCAACGCGCTACACAAGGCACAGACTGGGAAACAAGAGAGACCCAAGGACTCACATTCAAGAGGGCGCTCCTCTTGACCACCTTCTGGAGGCAACGGCAACAACCACAAGTCCACGGGTTCAAATGGGAATGGGAATGGGAACAACAGCCAATCAAATTGTACCCATTTCCGTGTCACCGCCACCCAAGGCAACCAAGATGAGGGAAAAGCCCAGGGAGAGCACTAAGCAAGCCAAGCTCTCCCCACGCAACTCCTGACTTGTCCAACAATGAATACCAACCCAAGGACGTGGACCAATGACCAATGATCCAAGTGCCCTTGGAAGACCCAGTACTGTACACCATTGCCAGAAATCCCAATAAATTGATGTCTTACCCTATCTGCTTTTGCAGTTACACAGGCTCAGCACTCTCAGACTTGGGCAAGAACAAACTTTAGTCAACAGCAGCTTTTTAGATAAGTTCAAGCTAGCCACTAATTCTTTGCGGATTAAAAATGTGGTCCTGGCTGATGAATATCACATTGCTGTGACAAGGGAAACCACCCCCCTTCTCTGTCATGCTTGAGAACCTTCACTCCACCATCCAAGGTCCTGTCATTGACTTCACCAAGTTTGACATTGTACTGGGACTAGACTGGTTACAGAGAAACAACCCTCACGTGGACTGGGCAACCTCAGTGCTGACCATCAAGCGCAAAGGTGTCAACCACCAAATCTACCCAGACTCTGTAGACCAACTCCTACAAGACCACATCTTTGTACGCATCACAGAGACCTCAAATGAGAAGGAAAATCTGAAAGCAATTGACTGGGACTCCTGCCAGTATGAAATCATACACTTAAAGGATCACCAGGACACCTCCACACTGCAAGATTGCGACATTGTGGCCCACCATCCAGAAATCTTTAAGGAAGCGTTACCTGGACTACCCCCTGAGAAACACATTCAACACTCTATCCTACTCAAGGGGGCTGTACCCAAGGCATGCCCCATTTACAGGCTGACCCCAAACAAGGATAACACCCTGTGCGCCTATCTCAAGGAGGCACTGGAAAAAGGACTTATCCGCCCCTCACAGTCTCCCTTTGGGGCCACTGTATTCTTTGTGGCCAAAAAGAACGGTACCTTACACCTGGTCATAGACTACCGCGCCTTGAACAAAGTCACCATCAAGAATAGCTACCCATTACCACTAATTGACAATCTCTTGACGCCTTGGGGGAGCCTCTGTCTCCTCCAAGATTGATCTAACCGCAGGCTACAACCAGATCCACATCAAGGAGGAAGACATCCCCAAGACAGCCTTCCGCACTAAGTACGGCTCCTACAAATGTGTTGTACTCAACTTTGGCATGACCAATGCCCCGTCCACCTTTGTAACCTTCATGAACAAAGTGTTTGCGCCACACATAGGCAAAAACGCCCTAGTGTACCTGGACAATATTATTGTCTACAGCCCCTTGGTGAAACAGCACCACAAAGACCTGGAGGAAGTCTTTGCAACCCTGGCATAACACAAACTGTTGGCCAAGCCCTCCAAATGCCAGTTCTTATGAGAGCAGTTACCCTTCTTGGGACACATAGTCTCAAAAGACGGCATCAAACCCGACAGTCAGAAGATACAAGCCATCTTCAAAATGCCACCTCCCAAGGACAAATCAGAACTCTGCACCTTCTTGGGAATGGTGGCCTATGTACAACGCTTCATACCCAACTGCGGCGTCTTGACCACCCCCTTGTCCACCATAACAGGCGCTAAGTCTAATTTTGTATGGACCCCCCAACGTGACCTCTGTTTTAGACGTCTCAAGGAAAAGCTCACAACAGCACCCATCTTATAATACCCCAAATGAGACAGGGAATACCAGATGGAAACCGGCGCTTCAGATGCATCCATTGGGGGAGTACTACAAATTAAGAATAGTGATGGTGATTTCCTGCCCGTGTCTACAAGTTGCGCAAACTGACAGATGGTGAGTGTCAATACCCAATCCATGACAAAGACCTGTTAACCATCATACACTGCCTAGTCAAATAGCGCTGTTACCTGGAACAGCAGGAAGAATTCACAGCACTAACTGATCATAAGTTGCTCATCTATTTCAAGACACAAGCAAACCTGTCACACCGCCAAGCGCGGTGGATGGAAATCTTAGAAAGGTTTAACATGCTCATTCAATATAAGCCCGGGGCCAAACTTGCCATGGCGGATGCCCTGTCTTGCCTGTATGTCCGCACTTCTAGGGGAGAGAATGGGCTTAACCCAGACTGGCCTATCCTAGTGCTCTGTAAAAAATACAAAGGATTTCCCGCAGGCACAACCAATATCACCAAAGAAACAGTCATCAAGAATGAACATCTCTTTGCTGACGTATACAGGACTCTTCACAGAAAATTTTTGGATGGCACAACCATTCCCTACATTCCCACACATCAACGAGTCAATACCATTCTTTGCTACCACAGAGATCTTGGACATACTAAGAGCCAAAATCTATACAAATTCCTAAAACATAAAGCTTGGTGGACAACCCTATACTACAATGTCCAGGAAGTGTTAGAACAGTGCAAGGTCTGCAAAAAGTTTGCCAAAAGCAAAACCCCACCTAAGTCTGTACTCCCCATTCAAACCCAACTACTGTTCAAAGTATGGGCTCTGGACATTGTGGGCTCCATGCCAGAAAAGCACAACAACAAAAAATACATCATCACAGCCATTGATTTCGCGACAAGGTGGCCAGTAGCCCAAGCAGTGAAAACACACACCGGTAACAACGTCCAACAATTCATTGGCAAGGAAATAATCACAGGTTTGGAAAGCCAGAACTCTTGATAACCAATGGGGGCAAAGAATTGACCTCCAAAAACACCAATGTGTACCTCACCAAAAATGGGGTCAAACACACCGTCACAACACCATATCATCCACAGGCCAATGGACGTGTAGAGCGGCTTAATGGTAGCCTCGTGCAAGCCCTAGCCAAAATCACTGCCAGGAGACCTGAAGACAGGTATAAGCAGCTACCAACTGCATTACTTGTGTGCCAAACCTGAGTGAACAGATCCACCGGGAAAAGCCTGTTTGAACTGGTATATGGCACACAGCCAAATATCATTCAAGCATTGACAGGACCCAAACTGGAAATTCCAAGTCAAGTCCCCCCTTGCTCTGATCCTCAAGTAATAGAGGCCAACAACAAGCAAGTAGTCAAAGAAAAGGAACGCTTACAAAAGACCTTTGTTCCCATCTGCCAGAGACATGAAGTTGGGGACAAAGTCTGGGTCATGAATGTTGTCAAAAGCAAACTACAACCTGAAAAAGTAGGGCCAGCAATCATACTAAAGGTAAACGACAATAATACTTACCTTGTGCAAGGGCTCAGGAAACGCAAACAAGACAAAACCTTACACCACAACCACCTACAACCCTGCAAAGCGAGACAGAAACAATGAGAAACCACCCTGCCTGCCACCAAAAAACAACTGGTTCAGTATGACGCCTGGGCTCCTGATAACCTCCCTGACAACCTTCCTCCAGAGGAGGCTGACTTTCAGCCAGGGGGTGTCAAAACCGCAGGCTCAACCTGCCAGCAAGGTTCCAACCAAGCGGGTTTGTGACCTGCAATCTGATTACCCGGACACTCAAAGCCAGACTAGGAAGTCAACTTGGATTACCAAATCCATCAACATGAACAAATGATGATCCTTCACAGTGGATACCTCAATTTGGCGCTTGACTCATTAACAGGATCAAGCCACCCCCTCTTCTATCCAGCTGTGTGATCACCAATCATGTTCCTGCTATCCATTGATTCATAATAGCTATATAATCACTATCTCACAATAAAGATTATTATCTATCTTCTAAATATTTTCCCCTTGTAACTCTGCTAAAACAGCACAGTTACAACAACAACTTTAAAGTAATCCCAGGTTTTTTTAACTTTAAAGCTTGGGAACACAAAAATGAAGTTAAAATAATGATTTTTAATAAATCTGAATCATTCTAAGTGTTATTCAGATTAGCATAGCCAATGGAGCATATGAAAAATAAATAGTTTCAATGATTTAGTCCTGAAGCGTGACTGTTGGCCTCAAATTTATAACTTTCATTGCATGGCAGGTAATCCATTGTAAGTGATAGGAAGTTATGATTTTGTATCAAATATCAGATGGCTTCACGTCCAAGCAATCTAAGACAATCAACTTTCATTAAAGTGCAAATTAACACTTATTTTAGATTATTAATTAAATTTTATGCTATTGTTAGACAGCCTCCCTTTGAATGATTGTCAGAATCCTTGGAGCTTTCATTTGAACTCAATAACAAGTATCACATCTATCACAACAAGAAAGAATAAAATCAAAGTAGTGATTTCTCTAAAGCTTAGGGATTCTGGGGGTTCTGATAATTCTAATGGCAATAGTTCTGACCCACATAGATGCAGCTGCTCTAGGGGCTGAATGATATGGTAAGGTGATGAAAAAAGCTGTGAGAAATCTTTAGATCCCAAATTGTTGAAACAGCAGGGCTGACCCACCAACAAGGTTCCAACTAAGTGGGGTTGCAACCCGCAATCCAACTTCCTGATGACCTGTAGCCAAACTAGGAAGTCAACTCAAATTCTTAGAATCAGCAACATGAACAAATAATGATCCCATACATGGATGACTCAATTTGGTGCTTGACTCATTACCAGGATCAAACTACCCCCTTCATCCAGCCAAGTGATCAACACAATCATGTTCCTCATATAATGATTTAGCGCAACTATATAATCCCTATCTCCAAATAAAGATAATTATCTAGTTTCCAGATATTATCCCCCTTCAACTCTGCTAAAACAGCACATTTAAAACATTGGTAGCTCAGGTAGGTTCTCCATCCCACCCTTCCCGTCTAAATTCTGTCTGTTGCCCGTACTTGCCCCAGTCAACAAATATATGAAAGAACCATGTCCGGCCTCCCCATAGACGGGACACCCTACACCCCGGGCACCAAAATATCAGAGGGGTTTGTGCTATACCAGGGCATGGTGATGCTGGTCCCTGCCTTCAACACCCTATCAGGGCAAGGGTTCTTCCAAGCAACTACTGCCATCCCTTGAGTGACAGATGAAAGTATGTGGTATGGTGGTTGGGTTAAACTAGCCTTTACTGTAACTGACATTGCTCCTTTAAGCTGGTTGAGCAAGAGAGCAGCCAGCACGCTTCTCTGGATGGAAGATAGGTCAATCAATCAACAAAGTTGTACCATCAGGCCATATTAACTATGGCCAGCTGATCTAATATTGATATTGGGCTAAGGCGGCAGCGGGATCAGGCTACAAAGCAGAGGATCCTTGGGTTCAGCGGCCACTATCAATATCCCTAATTCTATATAGCTCCCAGGTTTGATATCTAATCAACTATTGATTATTCCTATTATTTATACGCACTAAGTTTAGAGAGTAACTCAACTTAGCCTTTAGCAATTGGTAAGTTGTGATACAAAACAAGCAAGATAACAACCAACAAACCACCCCATACTCTCAATTACAATGCAGCCAAGGCTCTCTTGTTGTCATCTTTTCCAGCCTATTCTGGTGGAGGGTGAGCCTAAGTACGGAATGGGTGCATTCTGGATTCCCTGGAGAATTGCTGTCAGCCTGAGTATCCGGTATCTTGGAAAGGTTATCCCAACTCCAAGGATCCTTGGGCTCCACGCCATGACCACTCTAATTCCCCAGATCTCATCCAAGAGCTTTACAGCTGTAATCCTACAGCCATCAACCATCCTGAGCTCAATTTGGCGGCAATGAAACTCCCTCCTGACCACAAGGATTTCTACCTTTCCTATCTTCCTGATGGGGTATTGTTCCACAGGCTAAAGCAGAGGGTAATGCCACAGTAGGTTCCATAATGCCTGGGATCACTCGCCCTAGTCAAAAGGCTCAAAAGCCGGGCAAACCATTAACCAGGTTAACCAATTTAACGGATTTGAATCAAACTGTTGGTTGGAAATGGGTTACAGCCGCTCTATTTTGCCATCTGGATCTGATCCACCTTTCAAGTTGATGCTGATAAATAGAGGTGATCTGAGAGTCACTGGATACAATCTTGTTTATCAGAACAGACACCCAAAATTGATCACTCAAGGGCCTTTTGCATTCTGGGCCAGGTCCTTTTTGGATGATGCAGACAGGATAGGGGCCATGGATCCAGGTGGGATTGTGTAGTCAAAATTTGGTACATACTGGAAAGTTTTCACTGCTCAACCCTTAAATATTGATCCCTCCCTAAAAGTTTACTCAGATAAACCAAACATTCTCCTGGTCTAACTTTATTTTAACAATATATCCCGTAGTTGGCTACTCCGCTACATCCTGTATAGTTTGATCCCAAGCCGGATCATTCCTGGAAGATGGAGACCGGCTGTTGGTGCTTTGTTGTCAGCACTTCCTAATGTTACTCCAATGGCCCAGAATCTTGGTGTTATCCCTGCATAATCCCAACCAGAGACAGCTGTTCCTTCTCAATGACCCAAGTCTTACGCAGAAGATGCTTTAATCCTCTCCCAGGCTATTTACCTAGGACTTTTCTGGTTGGGTTTGATCATGTTGCTTAACCCAAGTGGATCCTTTGGGAGTTTTACCAAACAATATTTGAAGCTCTGTTGGTGGTTGATCATCAACTCCATGTGGATTTGGGTGGTGGTTCCCCACCACAAGGAGACTGCTTCCTATTATCCGTCAAGTTCTGTCACACTATGAGGTTCTTAATCAAAGATAATCAGTTTTTGGGGGGTATATAGAGTTCCTTATTTCTAGGTGTGGTGTATAAGCTATGGGTTGTTTGCATATAACTTGTCACTGGGTCCAGCAGGGCTAACATTCTCTTAACTTGCAGAGATCTAATTAGACTTGAACTGGTTGGACCCTCTCCAGGGCATCTTAAGCTTCTCTTGAGCAGCAGGTAGGGAAATATTCAACTTTCCTATGTATTGGGACTTGGCAGGGGAAGTATCTAGGTTTAGAGAGCCTGGCTTTATTGATGATGGTAGAGAATGCATATAAAAGTTTCACTTGTATACCGTGAAAGCTGCAGGGATGTTTAGGCAATGGGAGGCACCATGTAATACAATCACATGTTGCAGGTTAGGAAATAGATCTATAGACATGGAAGAGCTAAAATAGAGTAGATGCAAAGTGCTAAAATAGAGCTGCATCCAGGTATCCCTACAGCAATACGTTTACGGTGGTTGTAAAAATATGCACAGCAGCTTTGTTGGTTGGGGATGATAATTATTAAAATTGAAATAATTAAGTTTTAGAGTAACAATATGGGGTTATTGGTTTTTTAGGGATTTGGCATGGGTGGTAAAATGTTTGTGTAGGATGTGCCGGCGCAGTTCACCCTTCACTCTGAAAGGCTTACTGCACCGCATAGTGGGGCAGGTGTATGTGATATCCTTGGGGGGAGAGTGTGATATGAGGTCATCATAGAAGTGCTTTTTCTGGAGGTGCTGCTTGAGCATGTGGATACGGAATCCAGGGTTGCTGGTGAATAGCTTGGGACATGGCTTGAAGGGACAGGTGAAACTATAATGTTTAAAGTGCTTGTCCAGTCGAATAATGGTTGTCTGGGGTTGATTTGAGCCATCATATATTTCAGAAGGGCTTGTAAATAAAAGGGATTCATTAAATAGTGTATCTTTGGAATGAAGATGGGGGTAGATATAGTGTGCCCAGTAATGCCAAGTGTCATGATAGTCAGAAATAGAGGTATGCATGTTCAACATCAGAGTGAATTCAGAATATTCCTTGGGATTTTGTTGGAATGTTTCTATGAAGTCATAGGCAAGGGCAGTGGCTGAAGTGTATGGGTTCTTGAATTCAAAAGGAGATCGTGAATGAGGAGCAGGACGAAAGTTTCTTGGGTTTGATGGAAGTGTGCTGAACAGCTTGAGGAATGTAGCAGTTCTCTGGACAATAGAGATATTTTTGTTGCCTACTGCAGTTAGCTGTTTAGCCTTAGGTATATGAGTTTTCTTATCTCTGATGGTGTCTCTGATGGAAGGAAAGTGGTTTTCAAAGAAGTGAGACAAGGTATAATCAAGCTTTGAGAATGTAGTGTTGCAGCATGTGTAAGGTATCAGCTGCTGTTTAAATGGGTTTGTAGCAGGCGGAGTGGAGCACAGAAGAGATGGTTTTAGGGTTGGGGGTGGGTGTGAGGGGTAATAAAGGGAGCACAAGTCAAGGATATGTTGTAGATCAGAGCTCATAGCCGTCGGGAGTGAAGAAAAAGGAATGCCGGAATGGTTTGATCGATGAGATTTCATAGCAACTGCTGGGATCCGAGGCATGCATAATGGAATGTAAGGGCAGCCAATGGTTTGGTGAGATGAGATGGAGTGAGGGTGAGATGCAGGAAATCATGTACATGGGCTAAACATATATATTTGTAGGGTCTGAACTATAAGAGTTTATCATCCTTGATGCGTCCATGCTGCCCTTGGAACGATTAGAAATGTGAAGGGTCCCGTCTCCATGATCCCATCGCATGCGTTCAAAAAGTTGGGTTACTTCAGCGTTTATATTTAATGTGCTGATAAACGGGTGCCCTAGCAGGGTACTTGATGTTTCACCACTTTCCTAGCCCCGTGTCGATTTGAGTTTAAGCGGTGAAGAAGGCGTACATGAACACAGTCTGACGATGTTACAAACGCTTTCTACAAAGGGCTTAGTGCGAAGGACTTGATCAAATATAAATTGTAATCTAAGCCTGGTATTTTTGGATCAAATGATGAGAAGTAGGATCCTTCCTCTTGCTGCGCTTGTATGGGTAGGAAGGATGCATAATAATTTATTGAATGTTTTCAAATCGTAATATGATCTTATGACAGGATGCCATTAATAAACCAATGCCACCTGGCCTTAATTGGGAGCCATATATTTGTTAATGTATTTGTAAAATATATTTGTAAAACAAAACCCGATCCATCCCGTAGCCTAGGGTTCTTATAAATAAGTCCAGAGCCTAATTTATATCTAAAGCATTGGCCGATCTCCGTGAGAATTTTCTAGAATCGTTTAGAGCATAGATGCTGCAGGCTATACACTGGATTATTGAAAGAATGAACCCCATTTCAAAGCTTTATTTTAATTTTAAACTTCGAAGAATTCCGGTTTGGATGTACGGCCCAGAGCCGGAAGCTAGCCGAAGCATCCTTAGCTGCATGTTTAGGCATGGGTCTCAGGCCCGACGTGTGATTGGCTATGGATCGCGTAGAGCCAGGCTGGCAGCTTTTAATTGGCTTGGATTTAAAGCATGGCTTAATTGCATTTATTTAAGCAGTGGACTTTGAATTATCAAATATGTAGATGCGTGAAAGGTGGGTCTAGGTATTGAACCCCATGCGGTATCAAAGTGAGCTTATATTTTAGATTGAAGGGTGAATGTAATCCCATGATGTATAGCTTTAATTTCGAACATGACCCTTTATTTGGTTTGAAGTTATAAACATAGTCCAATTGCCTTTTCCTTGTGAGGCTTTTAAACCCAACATCTCAACCCTCTAAGAACCCTACGGCCACTCATATAGCTATTCAAGCAATTTACCAACCGAGCTTAGCAGAGTAGCTTTACAACCTGTTGCTACAAACAAAATCAGCTCAGCCCAAACCGAATTCCAACTCTTTTTATAGAAACTGGAGCCCATTCCACAGAAATCGAGCACTGGTTGGCAGAAATGTCCAGACATGACGAAAGATGCAAATAAAGATGGATCTGTTCGGACTTAACAACTATCCCAACCACGCAAAGGGAATGGTTTCAGTCACACTGTGAAGCTATTATGTTTATTATGTGGGTTGAGAATAAGATGAGCTCAGTCACTGAAGTGAAAAGCTTCATCCCACAGTGACCCCCCTTAGCAACTGAAACAGACAATAAAACATCAAATACCAAATCAATAAATCTATCATAATTTTACTAGTACATCCTAATCAAAACATACAATCCAGAGATAAAAGTGGATTAAATATCCTGAGTGTCATTTTTTGGATGAAAGTTATCAAATAAATCAGTACATACAGTTAAAAGTGCTCCTTCACCACCAAAAGTAACCCATGTAGAAATTCCAACCCCCAATGTGAAATTGATGATGGCGGCTACAAGCTTCTATGCTACTATACATGGACAAATAACCATTATTCTAGATAAGGTATATAGTTAAAGCAATCCAACTTTACTATGCCCTGCATTTTTAATACTAAAATGGACACATCACACCATCCAGGCAACCAAGCTTAAAGAGTATGCCACAGACACTGTGACCGTACAACGGTCACTGTTGAGTATTTAGCTGAATAAATACCCCAAAATATAAAGATATTCTGTTTTTGCTGTTTATTTCATGTGGATAGGTTTGACTGGAATTCTTCAGATAAAGATTCCTGGAAAATTGGTATCTATATTTAATAAAAGATTAGAATATGGGTGATTAGTCAGGCCAGACTAATTAGCGATTGAGGCAAGATTGGCCAAAGCTATCTTGGGGACTAGGCAACCCAAAAACAATTTAATTAACCAGGAAGGTTGATTAATAAATACATGATAATATGATTAATGAGGATTTCATTATATTGCTTAATTGCCTTGAATGTGTCAAGAAGGTTGGTTAAGGTTAACCATAAGTAAACCCCTGAATTTGGGTTTAAAGCGCTGTGGTGGTGCCTTGTTTGAGATTCAAAGTGTTTTAACAGGTTTTTAACGCAGAAAACCATTAAATGCAAAGATAACTAAATAAAGGCAATGATATCTAAGGATTTAGGTTTGATCATCTGGTTCCCAGTTGGGACATTGATAGCTGGGTTTTGGAATGGGTATATTCCACAGGGGTTTGGCGCCGGGAGCTGAGGAAGCTCCATGCCAAATTGGTACATTGAGATGAATGAAGTCAGGAGACTTCTTCTCATTGTAGGTTGATTCTCATAGGCTGAGAATTACAGGGGATCTTTTAGGTAAATATCTAGGTTTGGATGACTCAAATTTCATAGACCACTTAATATGAATCATAGGTTGATTCAGAAACCAGAGGGGGTTTCAGCTAAATATGCCCCAAATGGTATATAAGCAAAAACAGCTAAACTTTAATAAATATACATGTTGTCAATTTTGACGCTTTCCCCTCAATCACTTTTCAATTATTATGTCTTCTTTGCTATCTTTCAAAAGGGCAAAATTTGGAGTACTTTGCGTGGAAACAGCAGCAGCCAGAAAAGAAGTTCCTACAGGTTCTCTCCAGGAAACTTGGGCAAGTCTGGAGGTTGCCAAGACTTTGCCTGAGGAGGCTTTGGTGGAAGTAAAAGCGGTATTCAAAGAATTATATCCCAATTACTTTGCCAAAGAAGGTACCCCTGCTCAAGGGAACAGACTCTATGCATGGGATTCTTGGAACCTGTTAGTTGGATTTGACAAAATTTTACAACAAGTGAAAGCAATGGCAAATTGTGAAATTGAGGCTTTAAGAGAAAGAGAGGAAAAGTGTGTTGAGATCATGGCTTTTTGGTGGGATGACAACAAAGTGTTGTCCCATAAAATTGCCTCCCTGGAGGCAAAGCTCCTTGAAGATTTGTCACAGGAAGGTAATGGCAATAAGAGTCAAGGGCAGGATAATGGTAAGTTAGACTGATTGGACCTGGATCTGTCACAGAGCCTGAAACAGGGGCAGAAGAAACCCATGGTGAAAGGAGTTCAGTCTATGTGTCATGGCCTGGGTGACTCCCAGGGGAACCTTTGGTCGAGGGAAAGGCCCAGTAGATGACGGGGGGCATCTGTATCACATAATTGGCAGCAGTAGCCCAAGGACGCCACACTCCCATGTGGGGTATCACTTGCTCAGTGAGCCCCAGCATGGTCAAATAGGCGAATCCAAGCTTACTGTAGTCATACAATGAAGCAGAAGGAATGAGAGGAAGTTCTCCTGTGGTGACGCTCATGGTCAGGCTTGGCTGGGCAAGTTGGTGGAGCAGAGGGACACCAGGAAAGGAGAGGTGTGGTGCAGGAGCAAGAATTATTTATTGGTCCAGTACTCTAGGAGATGGGGTAAGGGCTGGCGGTGGTTGGTTGGAAGCAGCTAGAAGTTGCTCTGTTTCCCAGCGCTGGCGTTGGTACTGGAGGTACTCTCTGTTTGAAAGCACCAGCAGTATAAAATTTGTAATAATTTAACAAACCCCTGTGAAGTATAAATGCTCAGTGTGAATTAACCAACAAAGTTTATTAGATGAAGATGTCAACAAATAAAGGAGATGCCAGTGTTCCCAGCTATATCCTGCTGGGAAACTGCAATTGAACTTACTGGCAACTTCTTATTGGTTGCCAATGGATTGTTCTCAAGCTGGGCCCCATTGGTGACTCCTGATTTGTCAGTTAGATGGATCCTTTCATTATTTTTGCCCTGGGGAAGCTGGTAGGGGAATTTTGGGCCATTTGGCAACCCAAGTCCCCAATTCTGGGTTTCAGAGGGTGTAGGCCAATTAAAATCTTTTTTCAAATGGCTTTTGGACGGTTTCCAATTGCCCCCAGGCTTGGTCTTGACCAGGGTTTAATTCCCACTTGGACTTAAAGTTTCCTTTGGGTAAATCTGTGTAATCAATGACGCAATCAATTGGTCATGTGATTGCTCAATTGCAGGTGTTGAACCTATGTAATGTAGGGTTTTGTCTGGCCCATTCTGGGCCCTGACATCATCCCCCACAATAGTTGAGCTCTTACAGCTTAACTCTGGATGCCCAGTCTTGTATGTAGTCAGGAGGACACTAGCATTGGCAAGGTTATCTTCAGGTTCCCAGGTATTCTCTTTGGGGGGGTAATCTTTTCATTTGATCAAGTAGTGTAGTCGTTAATATCTCATCTTGTGGTCTAGAATCTGTTCAACCTCATGCTCTAGAAAGCTTCCTACTTTGAGCGGGGGAGGGGTGGTGCAAACAACTTGATGAGGGTGTGAGGTACCTTTCTTCTTGGACAATAGTGATTGATGAAAGACATCATGGATCTTCCAGTTAGACAGGAGCTCTAATCTGTAAGCTACTTCTCCTATGTAATGCAAAACTTTGTATGGTCCAGTTTTCCTAGGGCTGAGGCTTGCACATGGCGCTGTAGTCTTGATATTCCTGGCTCTGAGGTAAACCATGTCCCCAACTTCTATCAATGATCCAGGGCTTTTCCTCTTGCTGGCAAAGTCTTTGTAGGTCTGTACGGCTTGTTTCAGGTTTTGAGCACACTCTTTTTGGGTGGTATGGATGGTAGCCACCCAATCTCGTCCTTTGGGGTTGCTGGAATCTTCTGTGGGGAGGTGGTCCCAAGTAGGGTCAAATCCGTAGTTGGCCTTGAATGGAGACATTCCTGTAGAACTGTGGTCTTGATTATTGTATGCAAATTGCGCCATGGGTAAGTGTTTGGTCCAGTTGTCTTGTTCTGCATTAACATAGCATTGGAGGTACTGTTCCAATACTTGGTTAACTCTTTCAGTTTGTCCGTCACTTTGGGGGTGATATGCTGTGAATAGTGATCTCTTGATTCCCAGGTCTTGTAAGATTTGGGCCCAGAAATTGGATTTAAACTGGGGTCCATGGTCAGAGATAACTTCCTTGGGTAAGCCATGATTCATGAAAATGTGGTCCCTAAAGAGGGTGGTGGTCTCCTTGGCTGTCGCGTGAGTGGTGGTAGGAATAAAGTAACCCATCTTTGTGAATCTGTCAACAATTACAAGTATGGTGCTGTAGCCTTTTGACTCTGGGAGCTCTACTATATAGTCCATAGATACTGACTTCCAAGGTCCTACTGCAATTTGGAGGGGTTGGAGCAAGCCTTCAGGTTTTCCTTGCTTGGGTTTAGAGCGTCCACATTTTTCATAACCATTAATGTATGTCTCTATCTCCAGCTTCATTATTGGCCACATGTACGCTCTTTGGATACCCTTTAAGGTCTTGGTGCAGCCTGGGTGTCCAGCCATGGGGGAGTTGTGGTACTCCTTCAGAATCTTCAATCTCAGTGAACCTTCAGGTATATAGGTTTGTCCATTTAGTTTTAGGAATCTTCGTGTAGTGAATAACCTGCTCTGTAATATTTGCTGTCAATGTTCTCAGCTAAGTCTTTCATGACAGTAATACAGTGCTTGTCCAGGGTCTGAGTATGTTGGATTTCTTCTTTCCTACTAGCCAGGCCTAGTAATAAGAGCATGGGTTCCAGCATGTGTGGAGATAATAGTGATTGGGTGTTGAACTCCTCTATCTCTTTGGAACTGGGGAAGAAATCAGCTCTTTGACTCAAGGTGTCAGGTACAATGTTTATCTTCCCAGGTTTGTAATTGATCTTCATGCCGTAGTCGGCCAGGAATAGTGCCCATCTGGCCTGACTTTGGTTAAGTTGTTGTGGTTTGAAGAAGTAAGTCAGATTCTTGTGGTCTGTCATAATTTTCACTGGATGGACAGCGTCACAAAGGTATCTTCTCCAATATTTCAGGGATTGGATAATTGCCAGCATCTCTTTGTCATATATTGGGTAGTTCAGTTCTGGTGCAGTGAACTTCCTGGAGTAGTAAGCTACAGGGTGAAGCTTACTATCATTCCCCTCCTGAAGTAACACCCCCCAAGGCAAAGTCTGAGGCATCAGTTTCTACCACAAAGGGTTTAGCGTAGTTGGGCATAGCAAGGACTGGTGCAGAAACAAAGGTGTCCTTGAGTGTATTGAAGGCTGTACGTGCTGTATTGTCCCACACAAAGGCATGCTTTTTGGAGGTCAGGCGGGTCAAAGGAAGGCATATGGAAGAAAAATTTTGGACAAATTCTCTGCAAAAGTTTGCCAGACCCAAGAAGCTCTGTACTTCCTTACAGTTAGTGGGCTCTGGCCATGATGTGATGGCCTCAATTTTGTCTGGTGACATGGCAAAACCTCCTTTCAGGACATAATAGCCAAGGAATTCTACTTTGTCTTGAAAGAATTCACACTTTGGTAGCTTTACAAATAATCCATGATCCTGGAGTCTATGCATCACCATTTGTAGGTGTTTTGTGTGTTCCTCGGGAGTTTGGCTATAGATGAGGATGTCGTCTAGGTAGGCTACACAGCACTGGTCCTTGAGGTCACCAAGCACTATGTCTACCATGGTTTGGAAGGTGCTGGGAGCATTGCAGAGGACAAATGGCATAACCAAGTGTTCAATTAGCCCTTGTCTTGTTTTGAAAGCTGTTTTCCATTTGTCTCCAGGCTTGATACGTATCTGATTGAAGGCGTCCCTTAAGTTAACTTTGAAAAATATGTTTGCTCCAGAGAGCTGATCTGAAAGGTCTTCAGCGTTTGGAACAGGATATTGGTTCTTTACAGTAATCTTGTTGAGGTTTTGGTAGTTTACACAAGGCCTCAATTCTCCGCCCTTTTCTTGACAAACAGCAGGGGAGACAAACAAGGGGATTTGGATACATGGATGTAGCCTTTCTTCAAAATGGTGTCTAGGTATTCCCTGAGAGCCCCCTGCTTTTTCATGTTGCATCCATATACAGGGCCATGTTTGGGCTGGGTTCCAGGGATCAAGTTGATAGTGTGGTCAAATCTGGTGTGCTTGGGGAGAGCTGTGGCCATGGTCTCAGAGAACACTGATTTCCATCTCTCTAAGCAGGCAGGTATTTCTCCTTTGCAAGGCGCCACCACCATGCTATTCAATAGGGGAGATGTTTGGGTGATCACATAGAGTAGCTTCCAGGTTTTACCTGCATGTACAAATTGCACCTGTTGTCTGACATAGTCAATATTAAACTCATGCTCTACCCGCCAATCAAACCCCAACACCACAGGTTGGGGCAACTTGTCCATTACTAAGAATTTGACCTTGATCTGGGCAAGACCCAGCTTCATAATAACACTTCCTTTACTCTCAAAGGAGGTGTCAGTAGACTTATTTCCTAGGGTGACCAGGGTGGGTTTATCTTCCACTTCTAGACCCATTTTTCAGCTAAGCCTTGTTCAATATAATTGTGGGTGGCTCCACTTTCCATGAGAGCTGGTATCTTCAACTCCTGGTCTGAATACAACAAGGTGGCTTGGATAATAGGGTAAGACTGATAATAGCTGTTTATTGCAGAAATAGTGGGGTTCTGGGCAGTGGAGCTTCTTGTAGGGCAGTCTTTGGACAGGTGGCCATTCTGATGGCTTTAGAAACATAAGCCTGCTTGTACATGGCGCTGGTATTCTTCCGGGGCCATGTTCAGGCAAGAGCAGGCAGCAGTTTGGTTTCCTTGTGGCTGGTAGTTTTTATGGGGGGCCATACTGTTGGGGCTGGCTGAAATCCATCCCGCGGGCAATGGCTAGGAGTTTGTCCTTGGGGAGGTTGCAGCGGTAATGGCGCATCAGGTTGGCATGGTGATTATTCAGGCCATTTCTGAAGTGCAGGCCAGAGATGTCATCAGGTACTTAAACAGCTGCAGCCAGTCTCAAGAATCTCTGGATGTAAGCTTCCAGGTCATCTCTACCTTGGCTCAGGCAAAGAAGGCCCATATATGCTTGTACTTTTGCTCCTGCGGGGGTGTTGGCACTATTCATACATTCCAGGAAGGCCTCATATGACAAGATCAAGTCGGGGTCCTCCTCCAGCAAGTTGAGGCAAACTTCTCTGGCGTCATCTTTCAACTGTGCTGCCACCATCATCACCTTTTGGGTGTTGTCACAATAGTTCTCAGGATGGGCCCTGAACAGGGCGTTAATCATGACCATGCCTTTCTTGAAGCTGGCTAGGTCCATCGTGGAAAGGTCAGGGAAACTGGTGGGTGCGTAGGCATTCTGGTTTGAGGTAGATATGTTGACGTTCTGTACTTATGCAGCACTTGGGTGGGATTCAGGTCTAGGTTTGTCATGAGCAATTGTGCAGCAGGTGTAAAACTGGTAGGTGTAGTAAGCTGTGATCATAAAAACAAACATACAAAGTGCCCCTATTATCAATTGAATATAGGGGCTCAGGCTTACAGGTTTGGATAGGGTTGACATACTGTCATGGCCTGGGTGACTCCCAGGGGAACCTTTGGTCAAGGG